>JAQPPZ010004029.1:0-87348 GCA_028583015.1 Wollemia nobilis
AAATAATGCACTAGTAATCTATGTGAAAGCACGAGATTTCGGGCGAAGGAAACACTAATTGCGATGCATTCAAAATCAAATACGCTTAAGTCCTAGAAATGTAGAATGCATGAAATGAAAGAGACGCATTGAAATGAGATACAAGCAAATGGAGAAAACACAGCCCTTTCATTAAACTCTCTTGATCTCTGTTACAAAGACGCCTCCTCCCTTTTCAGGGGCTAGGAGCGTTAAAAGAATTTGATTACAATCAAGACTTAAGGTTCCTCTTTCCGCGTGCCCACACTTGAGATGGGCGGGCCAAGACGATGCCGCCGCTGATGTTGATGAGTCCTTGACCTCTGCTGCTCCTCCTACGAACAAAGAAACAACGAAGATGTCAGTAGCACCTGCTGCAAATAAGAAGTGTTTGTTCTCTAAAATCGCCAAAAGATGCATATAAACATTTGTCTAAAACAGTGAGTAAAGTGAGTCCAAATGACCTGAAAACCTGACAGAAGACAGAAGATATTACCAGAAGGCCATTGCCACTGAGACAGTTGGCCAATCTGCCTTCACCTGGAATTCGTCCCTGGGCAGGACGAATTCTGACTGCAATTCGTCCCTGGGTGGGACGAATTCTACTGTGTTGGAAAAGCCGAGGTGATGCTGCTCCAATGTCGACTCCCGAGACCTCCAAAACACCTACAAACAGAGGGGTTATGTAATTGGGGCCATTTTGGGACGACCCAGATGGTCGGATTCTCCCAATTTGGCCTCTATCCTCGAGAATTCGATATCGCCACCTGCAAGTTAGTAGGACAACAAAGCGACAAAAGGCATGATAAAATCTGATCAAAATGTTATGAAATTGAAGCTATGAGTTAACCAAACAGAATAACATGAGATGCAACATGAAAAAATAATCTAGAATGCTTTAGAATAAAACTTAGAAAGTGCGGGGGTGCCCAAGTGGGCCTCCCACCGTTGGCACTTGATTTCGGCGCCAATCCACTAGGGATGGGCCCAAAACCTCTTAGGATTGGGATGTCTGCAAATTGGTGGTGTAAGGTGGTCAAATGTTGGATTTGGGTTGGATCCACGCTTCCAAAAGCCACCCAATAACCTCCCTTGCGAAAGAGATTAGTGGATGTGAGAAGGTGAATCAAAAGGATGCAAGTGGGTAATCAATCGGACAACACTTCGTTGCTTGAAATCGCCTCCAATCTGTCTCTTTTGGGTGAGAAAAGTCCCACCTTTTATAGACCCATGGGGTCTCTTTTGAGAGGGAAGCATAAGCGCCATGTGTTGGTCATAGGTGCCATGTGGCGGTCATGTCTTCCCATGAGGGAGGGGAGTCCTCCATGACTTGGGCTTTCATAACTGCCCTTGTGACAGTCCTCTAACGGCCTATCTGCCCACCCACACACGCGTGCGAGGCAGGAGTCATCAACTGACTGTCCCTGGCTGCCACTTGGCGCCATTCTTCTTTTTGCCCGTTAAACTTGGAATTCGTCCCTACCAGAGACGAATTCAGAATTCGTCCCTGGGTGAGACGGATTCCAGTTTGAATTCGTCCCTGGGTGAGACGAATACTGAGCAAAGTGTCTAAATGTACCAAATTGCCTCTTGACCTTACAAAATTGCTATGAAAGTGGTTAGGACCACTGTTTGACCTCTGAGGGCTGCCCTGGGGGCTGTGTTTGTCAAAGCGATCAGTGTTTGCAGTCACATAATCGGATTGGTGCTGTTTTGGTGTCTACAGATGCCCCTTTTTGGGATGCGCTGTGCATAGCGCAGCGTCGAGCAAAAATAGATAACCAAAGCACTAATGATTAGGGTTTCTTGGTAACCTAACCAACTTTTGATGCCCCAAGCATGGAAAGGGCATGCATTCTTGAATCCTTGCTTCTGACGAGCTAAGGAGTTTGATTTCAAGTGTTAACCTATTTTGGTGAGGTGTGACTTGAGCTTGGACATTGATCGAGTCATGATTAGGCAAAGGGCGCAACCTTTTATCCTCGGGGGAACCTTGTGTTCATGATTCACGAAATGCCAAGTGTTTGATTGATTTGATTGTTGCTTGTTTACTGCCCCAAGCGGGAGCGTGATTGTCTTTGTCAATGATTCTTTGAATGCATGTCGTTTTCCTTAATTGGGTGTGTGATTGTTGATTGGTGACTAAGTGTGACTACCCCCTCAAGCGACGAATCGATGAGGGAATGACCTTCATGAGAAAAGCGACGAGTCGCTTGACCCAAGATGACTTGTGCAAGGGTGCCTTTAGATGTTTTACCGTTTAAGAATGTGCAATTTTTCCAACATTTGGACCTATTTTTGGTGGGTGTTAACCCTTTTGGTGATGCCATAATGGGGTGAAATCATCAAAAACCCATCTTCCCATGGAGCGGTCCGGCTATGGTAGCCTTCTTAGGGAAGTAGGAGAGTGACAATTTGAACCCCGACATCGATTTTCTATGCCAAGAGGTTAAGTGCAAGAGCACTTGTGTCCGACAATGCTTATTGCTTTGTTTTTGTGTTGCATTTTTTTGTTGTTTTTGGTTTTTTTTGAGCAGATCATATTGGGGATTTTGACATTGGGGAAAATGTCCATCCCTCCCTCCCGGGGGAGCTATGGTAGCCTTCTTAGAGAGTAGGATAGTGACAATGTAAACCCCGACATCAATTTTTCTATGCCAAGAGGTTAAGTGCAAGAGCACTTGTGTCTAGCAATGTTTATTGCTTTTTGTTTGTGTTGCATTTTTTTTGTTGTTTTTGTTGTTTTGATTTTCTTTGATCTTATGCATGATGGTTGATGAATATGGATGTATGCATGTTGATTTATTTTGATGGATGCATATGCTATGATGAATGCAAATGTTTTTGATTTATATGTGATATGCAGAGATGAAATGGATGAATGAGATTTGTGATGTTTGGCTATGGCACCATAGACTGTTTAGAACTCTGTTATTTTGTTTTTAGGCGATTGTTGTGATGCATGACTTTGTATGTATACATGTGGTTTTTCTTTTTTTGTATTTTTTGATGGTATTGTAAGGATGAAAAGTAGCGCAGTTGGTTTAGAAATGTAGCTAAGGTTTTCTGAGACTCAGACGGTTTTAACTCACTAGCCACGATTGTACTTTATCTTACAAGACTTTTGAACAAGGTATGAATCGGACTTGTTTTTGACCAAGCTATTTCACATCCCTGTGTGTGCAATTGAGTTCATTTATGTGGTATTTGTCTAGATACCGCCGAGTGCCGGATGGGATTTCAACCGAACCTGTACTGAGGATCACCTAATTAGCTCCACTAACTCCTTTGTTGTATTTAGTTAGATTAATCTGCGGTGTTATCCAGGATGCCATAAGCTAGCTCATCCACATGCAAACATTGATCTGTACGCAAGTTAATGTGATAGATATATCATCATGCGAGAAGTTTACCGCCAGTTACCGATAGGCTATCAACCAAACCGATACTGAGGCTTGCCTCATGACCTGTTAGAATGCTGAGAGTTCCAGGGATTCAAGTTCAACTCCCTTCTTTTCTTCAATTGTATTGGGATACTTGCTCGTTTGTAGTGATAAGATCACTGTTTATTTTGATTTGTTTTTCTTTTGAGCAAGGGATTGGGGATATGGAGTGATGAAAATCACTATCGTTTGTGTCGTTTGATGTGTGCACTGTATGATGTCAAATATTTGAGTTTTTGACGTTTTGCAAATTTTTGATGTTTTGCAACTATTGAGAACTAGGGATTCTTAGGGAATTGGGTAGGGAGGATGCTTGTCCTTTTGCCAACTCTCAGCATTCTTGGGGTCATTCGCACAGGGGGATGAGCACGATAACCGTTTCGCTTATGGTGACTTGGATTACCCTACAGGTTTCATCTTTCGTTCACACAACTTAGGAATTGTTTTATGTGTTTTAATTTGTGTTGGGATGTTACGTAACAAGGTGTATTTCAAGTGTAACTCTACCTTCGTAAAATCTGTCTGACTTGATACATTACATGGCTAAAGAGGAAAATGATGACTGAATCACGAAAACTCTTGATACATTAAAAGACCACTGACTCTAGTGTGGTAAAAGCAATGCATGGTGTTTTCGTTGTTTTTGTAAAATGGAACAAGTGTGGAACAAGATGGACTAGCGGAGCAATTACAGCCTATGGTGCCTTTGACCTATACGACCACAAATATGCAATGTATGGATGCAATGCTTAATGCAGCTACATATTTTTGTATTTTTGATGGATTGATTTTTGTGAATATGAATATGAGGTGCGAGAAGAGCTCTCTATTGATGAATTTGAGTATGCCTAGAAATGAGATGCAAATTTTTGTTGTTTTTGATTATTTTTTATTTTTGACCAAGTGATTGTGGACATCCTTGGAGCATTTTGGTGACCAAGTGATTGCGATAATCCTTGGAGCTTTTGGGGTGACCAAGTGATTGCGATAATCCTTGGAGCTTTTTGGGTTGACCAAGTGATTGCGATAATCCTTGGAGCTTTTGTGTTTTGACCAAGTGATTGCGATAATCCTTGGAGCTTTTGGGGTGACCAAGTGATTGCGATAATCCTTGGAGCTTTTAGTTGACCAAGTGATTGCGATAATCCTTGGAGCTTTTTGGGTTTTGACCAAGTGATTGCGATAATCCTTGGAGCTTTTTGGGTTTTGACCAAGTGATTGCGATAATCCTTGGAGCTTTTTGGTTTGACCAAGTGATTGCGATAATCCTTGGAGCTTTTTGGTGTTTTGACCAAGTGATTGCGATAATCCTTGGAGCTTTTTGGTGTTTTGACCAAGTGATTGCGATAATCCTTGGAGCTTTTTGGTTTTTGACCAAGTGATTGCGATAATCCTTGGAGCTTTTTGGGTTTTGACCAAGTGATTGCGATAATCCTTGGAGCTTTTTGGGTTTTGACCAAGTGATTGCGATAATCCTTGGAGCTTTTTTTGGTTTGACCAAGTGATTGCGATAATCCTTGGAGCTTTTGTGTTTTTGACCAAGCGATTTTATGGATCCTTGGAGCATTTTTGGGACATGGCTCTCTTATATATAAAATGGTCGCAAATGACTGATATTCAAGGGTTCTGTTTCCTTGATACCGTCAAGAGAAGCTAGCCGGTACGTCCCGGGTCCTATTTTGCTATCAATGACATATGGACCTAACCAATTTGCCGTGAACTTGTCCCTCAGGTGGGACGGCAAATTAGAGTTCTGTTGGTTTTCCTTCAAAACCAAATCACCAACCCGAAAGTCCCTTAGGTGAACTTTCATGTTGTAAGCTTTCTTAAGCCGCTCTTGGTAGATACGTAAGTGCTCGAGAGCATTAACGCGTCGTTCGTCAAGCAACGTAAGTTGGTCTAACCGGGCCTGCCGTGCAGTGTCATCATCGATGAACTCCTGCATTGATATGCGCAGGGAAGGAATTTCCAACTCGAGAGGCATTACTGCCTCTGAGCCATACACCAGCGAAAATGGAGTTGCCCCAGTTGGCGTTCGAATGCTAGTGCGATAAGCCCAAAGGGCAAGTGGGATTTGGATGTGCCAATCCTTATGACTGTCTGTGACCGTCTTTTTAAGGATGGCGACTAGCATTTTGTTTGACGCCTCTGCTTGCCCATTTGCTTGCGGATAATAGGGTGTTGAAAAGCTGTGCTGAATTTTGTACTTTGTGGTCAAAGCACGCACGTCTTTGTTCTTGAATGATGGCCCATTATCCGAGATTATTTTGGATGGAATACCAAAATGACATATGATGTTATGCAAGATGAACTCCACAATGCGGGGTCCTGTCGTAGAGGTTAACGGAATTGCTTCCACCCATTTAGTAAAATACTCTGTGGCCGTTATGATAAACGTGTGACGGCCTGATGATGCAGGGGAGATCTTTCCAATTAGATCGAAGCCCCATTGCAAAAATGGCCAAGCAGACTGGACTTCCTGCAAGGCCTGGGAAGGTACGTGCATCAAATTGGCATGATGTTGACATTTCACGCACTTCTTGACATATGCGCAACAATCTCGCTCTAAAGATGGCCAATAATATCCCATGCGAAGAATGCGCTTTGCAATGGCCATACCACTAAAGTGGCCACCACATGTACCGTCGTGCGCTTGGGCGACTGCCCAAGTGGACTCTTGCTTGGTCCAAACAACGAAGAAGAATTCCGTCATAGCTGCGACGATACAAAATGTCTCCTATCAAGACATACTTAGCCGCTTTCTGCTTGAATGTTCGTTTTGCGGCGTGCGTCAATCCAAAGGGAAGATTACCTAACTTGAGGTAGTCTCTAATGGGTAAATACCAGTCTTGTTGATCGAAAACCTCGACAGTATGAACAACCAATCCCTTTTGAAGTTCTTCCCTAACAAATGCTGAATGGGATAGAACTTGTAAGAATAGCGTTGTGTTGCTATTAGTGGGAGTGGGGGAAAACAAGGACCCCCAGTTGGCACGTTTCAGACGATCTCGGATTCGAAAGAACTTATCCGAGGATGGTTCAATCTGGATCATGTGGATTCCTGGCGTCAAGTCTGAGCTTGCACGCTCCATCATGGATTGCGATAAGGTTTTGACTTGAATGGTTGTCATATCACCGGAAAGGTCTTGCGGGATTAGTGACCCCAAGGAGGCCATTGTGTCCGCAAAATGATTCGATGATCGAGGGAGTGCCTCGATGTCATACCACTCAAGTTTTGCCAGGAATTTGTCCACAAGGGCTTTATAGGCCTTCAGAACTGGGCATTTGCATTGATATACCCCTTTGACTTGATTGACTATTAACAGCGAATCACCAAAGATGTTCAGTCGTTTGATGTTCATGGCGATTGTTGTCTGAAGACCTAGGAGCAAGGCTTCATATTCTGCATTATTGTTGGTGCACTGGAAGTTTAATTTAAATGACAGGGGCATTGGAGCACCCTGCGGTGTGAAGAATACAATTCCCGTGCCACCACCTTGCTCACATTTAGAACCATCGAAGAATAGGGTTATGTCGGCTTGTGACTCAGGCTCATCGAAATCTGGCGATTCCGAGACATGGAAGACCCCATCATCGGGTAGTTCTATGACCGGAGGCTGATCGTCTTCAAGAGGAGCCTCTGCTAGTTGATCGGCTATGACTTGTCCTTTGATAGATTTTTGTCCAATAAACTCTATGTCAAATTCCGTCAACAACATGATCCATTTCGCCGTGCGACTACTATGATAAGTGCGACTCATCATGTATCGCAATGGATTCTCCTTAGACACAACATACGTAGTGTTGCTCAGCATGTAGTGGCGTAGCTTTTTGGTAGCAAACACCACTGCCAAGCAGAGTTTCTCAACGTATGCATAGTTAAGTTCGTAACTGACCAGGGTGCGGCTAAGATAGTAAGTAGCCTGTTCTTTGTGAAGTTCATTCTTTTGGGCTAGCATGGCGCCCAGTGCCACCTCAATAGCTGAGATGTATAAGTAGAACGGCACTCCTGGTCTAGGTGGTGCCAATACTGGTGGCGAAGCCAAGTATTGTTTGATTTCGTCAAAGGCTGACTGGCACTCGTCATCCCAGTGAAATGTAACCCCCTTGTGCAATAATTTGTTCATGGGTCGGCATTTGTCAGATAATTGCGCTATGAAGCGTTTAATCGACGTGACCTTTCCTTGCAGACTTCTGAGCTGCTTGATAGTGGTTGGGGGAGCCATTTCAAGGATTGCCTTGACTTTGTTTGGGTCCACTTCGATGCCTCATTTTGAGACTATAAAACCCAAGAGTTTTCCAGATGTGACGCCAAATACGCACTTCTTGGGATTCGAGTCGACCTTATGCTCTATGAGGCGATCGAGAATCTTGCTTAAGTCACCGAGATGATCTGAGCGCAAAAGAGACTTGGCTAACAAATCATCCATGTAATCTTCCAAAGTTTTGTGCATGTAATCATGGAAGATATACGTCATGGCACGTTGGTAGGTAGCGCCAGCATTTTTAAGGCCAAAAGGCATGACCTTATAACAAAATGTCCCCCAAGGCGTTGTGAATGCCGTTTTGAGTTGGTCTTCGGGATTGATACGAATTTGATTGTATCCCGAGAAGCCATCCATTAGGGAGAGCATTTCGTGACCTGCTGTAGCGTCTACCAACGCGTCGATGCTTGGGCAAGGGGAAATCATCCTTAGGACTCGCTTTGTTTAGATCTCAAAAATCGGTGCATATGCGAATCCTCCCGTCGGGCTTCTTGACGGGAACCATGTTGGACAGCCATGGCGGATAATCCATGCAGATGACAAACTGTGCATCCAACAGCTTTTGCAATTCATCTTTGACCATCAAGGCCACTTGTTGGGTGCATCTTTCGTAGTTTTTGCTTTACGGGCTTGATTGTCGGATCAAGCGTTAAATTATGCGTGACTAGCTGCGGGTCTAGTCCCGGCATGTCTCTGTATGACCATGCAAAAACCTCCTTCTTCGCTTTGAGAAGGGTAATGTAGTCGGCTTGCTCTTCGGGGGATAAGACTTACCCCTGACTTGATAATCTGTGGATTCATTGGGTCTAAGCCGATGTCTACGTCAGTCGTTTCCTCGACTGACATGTGGGATCCGTCCTCCAACCGATGTGGAGTCGGGATCAAATGGATATCATTGGCTGAGTTTAAATCTACGTTTGGAACCTCGGGTCCCTCTTCAGCCTGAAAGATATCTTGAGTTGTCCTTGGGGTAAAATGAAGCATTTCACCGAAAGGCCAGTACTACGATGGTGATAAAGGTGAATTGACGCGATCCCAGTCGATGGCATCTATGTCTAGATGCAATGACCGTGATGGATCGGCCGGATTGCGGATGGGTGCGGTCAAATCAATGGAGATCATGTGGATGGAATGAATTTGGTCTCCATTACCGTGGGTGTTATAGCTCGAACATTCTGGGTGCTCCCTATGCTCTGGATCCGGTTCTCGTAGGGACGGGTATGAACGGATCGACCCTATGTGTTGATAGGAGGACAGGGTCTTCCCTCGGTACTATTGTCATGATAGGGTCTCGGGGTGGACGGTGCTCATCTTGAATTTGGAGCCATGGATCCAACACTTGGTCCCACCTTGCTGGGTCTACCCACCATTCATGCCCTAGCCGTATGCCCATTTGTCCCATTAGATCTTCATGAGTTAAAGGGCGGTGATGTCGTCGCGCATGTCTGAGATAGTCCATCTCAGTCTCATCTTCTGAATCACTTTCGGAGACCCAAAAATGTTCATTCTCTTCAGCAACTGTTACTTGCGACGTTGAGGGCTCTCCTTGTTCCAGCAAGTTAATCCGGTCCCATTGCGGTTGTTCCACTCTTGGTGGAGGGACCTGATTCTCTTGACACTGTATTGATTCAACTGGAACCTCTAAGGGGAATAGCTTCAAAAAGATGTCCGGAAGCCGTTGATGTTCTCTTTGAGGATTAATCTCCGAACTTTCACCTCTCTCTAGCAAAGGAGAGGGATTACTACTGTTGCCAAGGGTGTTTGTTGACCATGGGAGGTAATCTCCCAAGGTATATTCTGTATTTGGGTTGGCATAAGGATCTGGTGCCAATCCCCCCTTGTTGCCTATTTCTAGGCCTTGCATATTTTCGACCAAGATGTCTAAGGGCAGGGGGTGGTTGAACCCTACTCCTGACTTATCATATGGCATCTGGTATCTTGGTTGGCAAAGGACACGCATCCCTTGCTCATATCTGCCTAGCCCGTATCCATGCCAATTGCATTGGCCGAGATATCTTAGAGCAAATTCTGGGTTTGACAGATAGTTGATATTTTCAACAAAAGGCTCTTCGTCTGCTTCCTTTTGTTTGCATGGTTCAAGACCATGATCAAGGCCCCCATACACAAAATTCGTCTGGTTTGGTGGGTAGCCTAGAGGAACAACTGTCCCTATGGGAAGGCGAGGTCTTCCCATGTCCTGTACTGACTCCAATGCGGGGGTTGCCACAACATTTTGCACTAAATACTCCCCCAGGCCCGTACTGGCCATTTCAACAGTGATTGTTGATGATTGGGTGGGAGGAAACGGGAGTCCTTCCTGAGTCCATTCCATGTTCGGCATTTTAGGAGTCTCCGCTTCTGCTGTGTGAGGTGTTTCTTCTGTTGATACCATTGAAATTGTGGGCAACCCCTCTTCTAGGGGCTTAGCCTCTTCCATGATCTGTTTTCCCTTGTCCTTCTGTTTGGCCATGGCAAGTGGCATTGATAATGAAGGAGCAGATGATGAAGACTCACCTGGCTGGGATTTTGTTGATTTGGTCACCAGTGGTGCCTGCGGTATTGGACCCTGTTTAGATGGATTTAACTGGAAATCCAAATGCGTTGAAGGGAGGGTCGATTGAGGCATGAATTGTACCGCATTGCAATACTTGAAGGGCTCTAAGTCCATTGGGACTACATGTATTTCTCCTTCAAAAGCATACTTTAAGCACTGGTGAGCGATCGAAGGGACACACTTCATGTCCCTGATCCAAGGCCGCCCTAGCAGTATATTATAAGCCATCTCGCCTTCCAACACATGGCACAATGTAGGTATTGTCTTTTGTCCTACCTGGACAGGCAGAACAACTGTGCCGACTGTCGAGCATATTGCATCGTTGAAAGCTCGCAGTGTGTACGTGGAGGCTGTGATGTGAGAGGCTGGCAACTTCAAATGTTTTAAGGCTGCAGTGGTAATGATGTTACTGGACGAGCCAATATCTACCAACACTCTCTTGTACGGGATCCCGTTGACCCGCGCGATAACGTGCAGGGGTGGATCTGCCATGTCATTCGATATTGTTTTGACTTCATCTTCTCTGAAGGTGATGACCGGCTCCGTACATCGTTTCACATGTCCCACGAAGTTGTTGAAAGAATTTGCTTCGTGAGGCTGTAATTCGATGGCTTTTAAAATGTCCATAAGAGCTTCCCTATGGGGTGCTGACTGTTGAATAAGCTCGTAAATGGACAGCCTAGCCGATGTGGTCCGCAAACTCTGCGTGAGTTTGGTCCGTATCGTGACCTCGGGTCTAGGCGGAGGCAACTGCGTTGGGCGTTGTTGAGGCTGCGATGTTGTCGAAACTTCCCTCGTAGCTACCTCGGGGGCAACTGCTGGGTACTTTTTGTTCCTTGTCACTATACTAATCATTCCCACAAATCCTTGCATGGGAAGATTCTGTCGCACCTCGTTAATCTGGAGAGGTTTTGCCTATGCTTCGTGGGCAGGCAAAGGGTCCTTGAATACCCCCATTTGTTGATTATTTGGCGCTATGGGGTTGTCCACGGCCAATGTTCTATTGTCGATCAAATCTTGGATTAATTCTTTGAATTTCCAGCATCCATTCAAGTCGTGTCCTCTGCGCCTATGGAATCTACAATACAATTCCTCTCTGTATCCCCTAGGCTTAGGAGCGTTAGGGTCTATAGTTTGGATTTACGGCAGAGTGACTAAATTTGCCGCTGACAAGCGGTCAAATAGGGAGTCCCTGGACTCCGTGTAAGGGGTGAATTGTCGCCTAGGGCGACGCTGCTGATTCTGCTCCTGCCTTCTATTATCTCTTTCATAACCAGGAGGCATTGCCTGGTAATTAGCCTTTTGGGGCTGCATTTCTTGCACAGGCACGGGAACATTTATCGCAACTTGGTTAACCGTAGCGTGTTGTGATTGCGTTGTCCCGGTCTTAGTGGTTTTATTCCACTCTTTCTTTTTAGGCTTGGCGATTGCGCCTTCGCCTATTTTGATCTCTTCTATAACTTTGGCTTGTGCCAAAGCTTCTTCTAAGCTGGCGTATTGCTGCAGCTGCAATAGCCCAGAGATCGATTTCAAGCAACTTTTTGCGAACATCTGTGTGAGATCAGACATAGGGGGACGGTAAGGTAACTTAGAAAGCAAAGCTCTCCATCGATTCCCGTATGCTGCCATTGTTTCTTCCTCAAATTGCCTGAGGCTAGCCAGATCACTCAGTGATGCCTTCTTCCTTGTGTTGAAGGCAAAGCGTTCAAGAAACGCATCTACTAATTGATCTAGGTTGCTTATGTTGTGTTTGGGTAATTGTGTGAACCAATCCGAGGCAGGGCCTGCGAATGTGGTTATGAATGTCCTAAGCAACAATGCATCATTATCTTGGATGCCGAAGCATTGGCTTAGGAATCTTGTGACATGTTCTTGTGCGTCCTCTTCACCTTTAAAGATTGCCAATTGAGGCAACTTGAAATGTTCGGGGTAAAGAGGTGTTGGCACCGAGGGATGCACTGGATGACTGTAGAGTTGACGTAACGTGGGCTTTTGATGCCCAGAAGTTTTAGTCTCCACAGAATCCAAACGCTCTAATAGCGCTTTGTATGCATCCGAAGATTTAATCTCTTCCTCTTTTGTTCACTCCCGTTGTACGTTATGGAAGACTGGAGGCCTATGGAGGGGTGGTCGATTGGCAGCCCTCCCGCCTTGATGGGGTGTTTCAGCATATTCTATTTCTGGTTCATACTCCTCATAAAATTCTTGAGGAGTCTCTAGGCGAGACCTATGACCCTGATTGAATCCCTGCTGAGGGTACCCATCATTGTTTCGGGGAGTGGCCTCCCTCTCGGGTCTATAAGGTCTCGGAGGCAAAGCTTGACGAGGTCGTGGAGACCTGTCCTGCACCAACGGATTATGCCTCTCATATTGTTTGGCTCTTTGGGTGCGAGGGGTTGGCCCCCTCTCAGGTAGTTCATAGCGTAACTCATCCGCTTCGCGTTGCATGCGCTCTCTATCCAAGCGGTGTCGATACTCTATCTCCTGATGACTTTGTTTAAGCCGCATGATTTGGGCTTGACGGGTGGCATGTCTGGCGACTATCGGGTCAATTTGGTCTACCCTATTTTGCTCAGGAGGTTGGAATGTTTCTCCTATGTGTTTGCCTCGATCTTGATGATCTAAAATTTCAATGGGTCGCTTCCCTCTGTCGAGGTAGGCGACATTTACTCGAGGCTCTGGCCTCGATGTATGATCATGATACCTAGCAAGGGCGGAAATGCAAGGTTCCCACGCTGTTTGTTGTCCTCGAGGAATGCGATGGCTTTCCTCGTACTCCCTTTCATTGGTTTGAAAGGGGCGGGCGGAGTTAGCTCGCCCTGTGTAAGGAGCCCTGCGCTCTGGATTTTGTCTTTCTGTCCTGATGGGAGGTAAAGAAGGGACGCCATATCCACGTTGTCCCTCCAAATGGACAGTGTGCCTCTCTAGCGCTTCATCACGCTGTGGCCACTCATGTCTAACCTCAGAAGGCGATTCTCTATTTACATCAAGGTCTACATGTAAAGCGTCTTCCCGAAAGGGGCTGTTTTGAATGGGCATACCCCACCGAGGATTCTGACATGGATTCTTTTGTAGGCCAGACCGATAAGGCGGTATGACCAAGTCCTCAGGACTGAAGCGAAGGTGACTTGTGCTTGCTTCTTGTGTACCTTTCGGAGCTTCTGCCCTTGATTGGGCTTGGCTACGGGTGTACACCATTGCGGTGCTTCTCTACTATCTAAGTAGATTTTTATCTCGTTTATGATGATTTTTCTTTTTGTCTACACTAAGCAGAAATGAACACACACATACAAAAACCGTGATTATCTCTTTTAAGGATTAATGGTGTGTCCTAAACTGGTTTAGTGCATTTTGATGTTTTGTTTTGTTTTTTGAATGTTTTTGAAGAACGTTTAAATGCATAATGAAGGCTCATATAACTCCCAAAATGGTCGCCCCTTCAATATACCAACCAGGCCGATATACCAACCTCTCTATATACCCGCCCTTACGAGAGGGAGACTATAGGTACGTGAGAGCAGAAGGTACGTGGTACGTAGGCGGTACGGAAGGGGGATTGTCCTGTTAATGACACCTACCATAGAAGACTTATCCTCGCGCGCATGGGAATCACCCCAGCGACACTCGGTCAGCTTTCATCAGGATTTATGCCTAACAACGGTGACAATCGGGGAAATGGATGCAAAGCTAAGCCAAGGTGGTGATGAACCCACCGTTGGTCTTGCTCAAGGGCTGGGGTCTTACGACCAGCTCCTTGGTTTAAAGTTATTGCGTGAAGTGTGTGGGATTCATTTTATTTAGCGAAAATGAAACAAGCATAAATGACTTTCCCTAAGCAATGCAGGATAAAATGAAAACAATCAAAGGAACAGGAACAGAAACAAAAAATTTAACAGAGATTATAAAAATCCCTACCTCTTCTCTGCCTGGACCGGTTGCTTCTGAATTTCTGCTCTGAAAATCCACAGCCAGGAATTCGTCCCTCTGTGAGACGAATTTCAGAACAGAATTCGTCCCTGCCAGAGACGAATTTGAATTCGTCTCAGGGTCAGACGAATTACGATAAAGAATTCGTCACAGTCAGAGACGAATAACAGTCTGCAACAAAAAAATGTACCTGTCAAGCACAAAACACAAAAATTTAATCAGTTTCTGTGATCTTAAAAACTAGGGAACAGGGTCCCACCGTGATCGCCACTGAAAGCACGAGATTTCGGGCGAAGGAAACACTAATTGCGATGCATTCAAAATCAAATACGCTTAAGTCCTAGAAATGTAGAATGCATGAAATGAAAGAGACGCATTGAAATGAGATACAAGCAAATGGAGAAAACACAGCCCTTTCATTAAACTCTCTTGATCTCTGTTACAAAGACGCCTCCTCCCTTTTCAGGGGCTAGGAGCGTTAAAAGAATTTGATTACAATCAAGACTTAAGGTTCCTCTTTCCGCGTGCCCACACTTGAGATGGGCGGGCCAAGACGATGTCGCCGCTGATGTTGATGAGTCCTTGACCTCTGCTGCTCCTCCTGCGAACAAAGAAACAACGAAGATGTCAGTAGCACCTGCTTGCAAATAAGAAGTGTTTGTTCTCTAAAATCGCCAAAAGATGCATATAAACATTTGTCTAAAACAGTGAGTAAAGTGAGTCCAAATGGCCTGAAAACCTGACAGAAGACAGAAGATATTACCAGAAGGCCATTGCCACTGAGACAGTCGGCCAATCTGCCTTCACCTGGAATTCGTCCCTGGGCAGGACGAATTCGATCGCAATTCGTCCCTGGGTGGGACGAATTCTACTGTGTTGGAAAAGCCGAGGTGATACTGCTCCAATGTCGACTCTCGAGACCTCCAAAACACCTGCAAACAGAGGGGTTATGTAATTGGGGCCATTTTGGGATGACCCAGATGGTCGGATTCTCCCAATTTGGCCTCTATCCTCGGGAATTCGATATCGCCACCTGCAAGTTAGTAGGACAACAAAGCGACAAAAGGCATGATAAAATCTGATCAAAATGTTATGAAATTGAAGCTATGAGTTAACCAAACAGAATAACATGAGATGCAACCTGAAACAATAATCTAGAATGCTTTTAGAATAAAACTTAGAAAGTGCGGGGGTGCCCAAGTGGGCCTCCCACCGTTGGCACTTGATTTCGGCGCCAATCCACTAGGGATGGGCCCAAAACCTCTTAGGATTGGGATGTCTGCAAATTGGTGGTGTAAGGTGGTCAAATGTTGGATTTGGGTTGGATCCACGCTTCCAAAAGCCACCCAATAACCTCCCTTGCGAAAGAGATTAGTGGATGTGAGAAGGTGAATCAAAAGGATGCAAGTGGGTAATCAATCGGACAACACTTCGTTGCTTGAAATCGCCTCCAATCTATCTTTTTGGGTGAGAAAAGTCCCACCTTTTATAGACCCATGGGGTCTCTTTTGAGAGGGAAGCATAAGCGCCATGTGTTGGTCATAGGTGCCATGTGGCGGTCATGTCTTCCCATGAGGGAGGGGAGTCCTCCATGACTTGGGCTTTCATAACTGCCCTTGTGACGAGTCATCTAACGGCCTATCTGTCCACCCACACACGTGTGTGAGGCAGGAGTCATCAACTGACTGTCTTTGGCTGCCACTTGGCGCCATTCTTCTTTTTGCCCGTTAAACTCAGAATTCGTCCCTACCAGAGACGAATTCAGAATTCGTCTCTGGGTGAGACGGATTCCATTTTGAATTCGTCCCTGGGTGAGACGAATACTGAGCAAAGTGTCTAAATGTACCAAATTGCCTCTTGACCTTACAAAATTGCTATGAAAGTGGTTAGGACCACTGTTTAACCTCTGAGGGCTGCCCTGGGGGCTGTGTTTGTCAAAGCGATCAGTGTTTGCAGTCACATAATCGGATTGGTGCTGTTTTGGTGTCTACACTATGCCCAAAATCTATGGTGGTAAGAGGTATTTTCAATTATTTTTTGATGATCACTCACGAAATATGTGGATTTTATTCTTGCAATTGAAGTCAGAGACATTGCTATATTTTCAACGGTTAAAGAAGTAGGTTGAGAAGGATTCAGGATGTTTCATTAAGACCGATCTATACCTCCAAATATTTTTCATAATTTTTGAATACACATGGGATTAAGAGACAGTTGAAAATTGCTTATACTGCAAAAAAAAATGGAGTAGTTGAAAGAAGGAACTGTTCTATTATGGAAATAGTTTGAAGTATGCTTAAGGGAGCACATCTTCAGCAACAGTATTGGGTAGAAGCAGTAAATATAGCTACATACCTTCTTAATAGAGCTACCATAAAGGCTCTACAAGGAAAGACTCCTAAAGAATATTGGAGTGGTAAGAAGCCCTCCATTTCTCATCTAAATTTTTTTGGGTGTAAGGCATTTATGCATATACCTAAAGAAAAAAGGAAGAAGTTGGATGAGAAAACCTTGTAGTGTATCTTTCTTGGCTATGATGAGGATTAAAAAGGATATCTACTGATTGATCCTAAGACCAAGAAAACACACTTAATTTGAGATGTTGTATTTGATGAAGCTTTCACATCAAATGATACGTCTACAGTAGTATACCTATATGAAGAAGAACCTAAGAAAAAGGTTCAACTTCAATAGCAACAACAGAAAGTACCAAAATGGTATACTAGCACTTTGAGATATTCTAATTTGAATTCACTTCCAGATATATCTCTAGATAGCCCATGTACTCGCAGTATGACTTAGCAAATGAGAGCAGAGGCATCTAATTCAGAGGTTGATGAACTTTGCCAACACTTTGATGATTTTTTAGTTGATACAAAAAATGATAGAGAAGAAGATATGGAAGATGAAAGGGTTTATATGTCCACATTGGATGCAAATGAACCTACAAAGGTTCAAAATGCACTTGGTGAGCCATAGTGGAAGGCTGCCATGGATGTAGAATATCAGTCTCTCATGAAAAATAATACTTGGAAGTTAGTCGATCTGCCAATAGGAAAGAAACCCATAGGCTGCAAATGGGTGTTCAAAATGAAATATAAGGCAGATGGATCTATTGATAAGCATAAAGCCCAAATTGTTGCAAAGGGTTATGCTCAGAAAGAGGCATAGACTATGAATAAAATTTTACCCCTATTGCAAAGATGACTACCATTCAAGTACTTTGTGCTATGGGAGCTCAGTTTGGGTGGAAGCTACATCATATGGATGTTAAAAGTGCCTTCTTGAATGGTGACTTACAAGAAGAAGTATACATGACCCAACCGAAAGGATTCATGGTTGAAGGGCAAGAACAAAAGTTTTCAAATTGATCGAATCCTTGTATGGGCTCAAACAAGCTCCTCAAGCTTGGTATATCAAGATAGATAGTCACCTTGTACAACACGAATTCAAAAGAAGTCCTTCAGATGCAAATCTCTATATTAAGAAAAATAGTTCTCATATAGTGATTCTGGTGTTATATGTAGATGATATGATTATAACAAGAAGTTCAGAGAAAATTATTGATTCAATACAAAATGATTTGAAATAATCATTTGAAATGACAAATCTAGGACTTCTTCAATATTGTCTTAGTTTGGAAGTAACTCATAAAAAGAACCATATCGGAGTAACACAAAAGAAGTATGCCAAGACATTAGTAGAAAAATATCGAATGACTAACTGTAAGTCTAAAGCAACTCCAATGGAGCAAGGACTTAATTTATCATGATATGATGAATCACCTTAGGTAGATGGTACTCTCTATCGCTAGTTGATTGGGAGTCTCCTATATCTGACAAATACTAGGCCAAATCTTGGTTTTGTTGTAGGCTATCTTTCAAGGTTTATGTAGGAACCTAAGGTGAGTCACTGAAAAGCAGAAAAGGGAGTTCTTCATTATGTCCGTGGTACTACAAACTATGGCCTGGAGTACAAAAAGAATAACAAGTTTTTTCTACTAGGATACATAGACTCATATTATGTTGGATCCATTGATGATCATAAGTCAACTTCTAGATATGTGTTTCATTTGGGATATCGACCTATCTCATGGCACAGTAAGAAGCAACATGTGGTTTTTTTATCTTCTACAGAGGTAGAATATTGTGCAGCCAGTGAAGCAGTCTACGATATAATGTGGTTAAGTCACATCCTTACAAACATGGGCATTCCAAAGAATCTACCTCTTCATCTATTTTGCGACAATCAAGGTGTTTTAAATTTTGTCAAAAATACAAATTTTCATGAATGTACGAAACACGTTGATACCCGATGTCATTTCATTCGAGATGAATTTCCAAAGCACCATATACAACTTTAATACATTCCCACTGATGCGCAAGTTGTAGATATTTTCACGAAAGCACTTGGACGTATCAAATTTGAAATGTTTCATAATAATATTAGGATTTGCCAATAATGTAATAAGGGGGGATGTTAGCATATGCTTATATTCATATTCCATTATTGTTTAGGCTATGCATTCAAGGGGGATTATAAAAACATAGCACACGTAGGCGCTCTCCATGTTGGTTACACATAACCACCAATTTGGTTAATCAAACCAACTTATTTGTAATCATTATATTCTAATTGAATTGCAATGAATCCTTGCTTTGCCGAATTCAAATTTCTTTTTTTTTAAGTGAAAAACCCCTTTAGGGGCTGCCTTGGTCTAAGAGACCATGAACATGGGGTTCTACACCGTCAAAGTCACCTAGGGGTCGCACCCAACCCTGCCCGCACCAACATTATCAATTGGATTTTGGGTACCCAATTCAGATTTTTGGTAGGGTGGAGATTTGAACATGGGACCTCCTTTGGAGGATTGCCCTCTCCTCTCCAACTCACTTACAACACCTGGGTGTAATCAAATTCAACATTTATTAAATGTTGAAGTAACTACATAACTTTACTCTAAAGTGAACTCCTACTCTAGTAATGTACCAAAGGTGGTACATTGATATGTATCCAATAATGTAATATATTATCTAAAACCCCCATTTATTACATTATTTGGGTATTGAATAATTTAGTCTTCAATATAGATCTTCATCCTTAGAATAATATTCAACTTGATCTACTTCTTCTTCTTTTTTTGCTTGTGTCTTCATGTTGTTTCTTCTTGTCATTTTTATTTCATTATCTTTTGTTGTTTCTGAATATTTGGAAGAATATTTGACCTTGTAGTCTTCTAGGTATCATTGATAGACTAGTGATCTCATAATTTTACAAGTCATAAGTGGATCATAACTACTTCTTTTTCTATTCATTGATTTCTTGTATGACCAGTTTCCTTGATCTTCACAAAAGTCAAGCTTGAGCTTATTATTAGTGGATAGGAAAAATCTAATCTGAATATTATTTTCTCCTTGAATATTTTATAGTATTTGTATGTTGTAACAATAGTAAGATGGATGATATTTTACTCCATAATATTTACATGGATAGAAAATCTAGTAATTAACCTTCTCATGACCAAATTTGTTGTAGTAGGTGTATAGTAAAGATATCCCAGTATCTTTATTATCTGTTTCAGGAATATCATATTTATCTATTTATTTGATGAAATTGTTTAACCATGTGTGTATAATTGAAGCTATTCTATCTTTACCTTTTCCATAGATTTTTATGAGATTCTTTTGAATATGATCTTCAATATTAGTATAGTTATCATAAACTCCCTTTACTATTTCACTAGAAGATGTACTTGAATAATGTACTTTCATTGAACTATTACTCAGTGATTTTTTAGAAACTAAGTTAAATTCTATCAATTATTCTGTTCCATTTGTATCATTCGTATTATCCATTAAGCTTTTTGAATTATCAATCATGCTTTTAAGCCATGTTAGTATTTTCCTTGCTCCTTTTCTAATCACATTATTTAATGTGTTCTTTGGATTAGACATCCTTATAGATTCCTAGTCATTAGAATATATTATAATCTTGGTATTAGTTCTCATTTTGAGTTGATATGATAATGTTTTTTAAATATTAATAATCAACTCCTATTTCACCTTATCTCTCTTAATTAACTATGCACTTATCAATTTGAAATTCTCTATGGTTGGATTTCTTTTATCCCTTTAGTATGAGTATGAGACAAGTGTAATTAAATAATTCCAACCCCTTTAAGTAAATAAAGAACTTCCTTTTATACCCCTTAAAATCCAATTGTTTAATAATTCTAAATTTCAATAATTTATGTTTGATGTAGCATACCTTGTATCTCCCTATTTTGTAATATTAGAAATTGATGATATTTGCAATATAATAAGGTTTTTTTTACCAAGTAGTAACTCTTATATATCCTAAGATATTTAATTACAAATATTAATATTATAATATTTCAACTAATATGGTTTTGAAATACTATTAACGATAAGCTCCTTTCAATTTGCTTTCAACTTAACTAAGGTTGAATTTCAATGTAAGTGATAATAATTCCAACCATATATGCTACTCCTTATTTATCCTTATGAAAAGCAAATATTAACCTATGTAGAAGTAATACCTTTATAAATATAAATGAGTGCTTCAAATTAACTTCAAACTTCAAGGCAAATGTTATATTTTTAAGATGTATGATAGTAATATCCCTTGCTATTGGATGTTAGTATGAACAAATGTCCTCTTTAATGATCCTTTGGCTCCCTTGATCTATGCACCTTGAATTATATTTTTGTAAACTTTTGAATATTGATTATGAGCTGATCTATTCTATGTAATACACACTTCTTCAATCAAGTTATTAATACACTTCACTAGTTGCATTATTTAGGTTATGTTCCTTCTTGATACTTATGTTGCTTAGATAAATGGAGATTGCAATCTTTACTCCAACACTCCATGATGTGATGATTACCTGATATTCAATGCTCCATGATGAGTGTTAATTTTACCCTCAACGCTCCATGATGAGTGTTACTTCTAGTCTCAATGCTCTAATATGAGTGTTATTTCATCATTGGGATCCTCCTTCATATACGTTGTGTAATGGGCATTATGGAAGATGTCTAAAAATCTAAATTTCATTATGTTCCCTAATTTGATATGGTAAGTGGAACATCTTCCCTTGCATGAAATCATGCTTCCAACACCTTCTTATTTCCAACACTTTAATGCCATATAATGCAAGTTGTTTGTATTGTTTCTAATGTTCTTTCCTTTGCATCAGATGGAATTCCTTCTTCATCAAGTTAGCTTTAGCGATGGTGTATCCATGATGCTTCTATGTGATGATATTATTTGGTATTCTTCATACTATAATAGTGGCTCTAGCTGCTCATTTGTCTTACCTAAGCACTGATGGTTCTCGTTGGTCATTCTCGTTGGTCATTCATTTATAGTGATGGTGGATTTTGAGTGCTTCTACACTATGCTCTTAGCTAGTGGTTTGGGTAACACACTTCTTTCTTCCACCTCAATATTTTATGTTGCTTTGCTATAGTTAACTATACTCCGTTACATGGATTCTTTGATTATGATGTAGGTCACTAGATCTGCAATGATAAACGATCATTCTACAAACCTATGGCCCTTGACCTGGTGTCTTTACACACCTCGAACCTGATGCTTATGAGTCCTAGGTTGGCTAAATTTCTCTACCTAAAATTATTGCTTTAATACTGTACTTTACTACCTACATTACTACCTATTGTAGTGTTTTTAGGACACTATTTATTTTTTCCACTTTCACTATATTCAAAAGAATAAAACTGGTGCCAATGTAATGCAAACACTTTTGCAATAGATAGGATTAAATCTCTTATTTTCCACAAAAGTTATACATCTACTTTTGAATCTATTCCTTGCTTCTTAGATATGTTAGCTCTCTGCTCCAATCCTTGAGAGCAAGATGTATTTTATTGTTTCCCTCCTTTCTAGACAAAACTAAAACCTAACTCTTTACTTGGATAAATTTAGCACCAATAAATCCAATCTCTTAACCATGCAACTAATTTTAGAGGGTTAACTTTAAAATAATGCTCACTTTAACTAAAAATCCTTAGTGAAATTTGAATAACTAACATAGTGCAATAATAGTTTCTCCTTATTAATCCTATAAATTAACCCATAAAGTAACTCAAAATATGCACTATGAACTATTTATACTTTAATGTAGTCTTATTTACTTCAACTAAATAATAGGAAGATGATACTTTTCTTTCTATTGAAATATATATAACTCCTATTTTAATGTGCATGTAATGACATTAAGAGAAAATCTCTTCGGAACTTCCTTGAAGAATATAATATGAATCCACTCCTTGTAAATTTTAAACTAATATGGTGCTTAAAAAATCTTAATAAACCAAAAAATTAAAGTTCAACTAATGAACCTTTTGCACCCAAGTTGTTTACCTTTAAGATCTCTGATGCTGGATGTCTTACTGATTTGATTCACCAAATTGCTGCCATTAACTGGACGAACTTGCAACTCTACTTTATTTTCTAAAATATATCTCTAAATAATCTATTTGAAACCTTGAAAAACCCCTAACTTTCTACCTAAAACTATAGTAGGTTACTACAATTCTCCTTCAGTATGCACTCTGCAAATCTAAAGTTTTATAGCTAGTAATATTATCCTAATTGTTGCTCTTTTGCAGTCAAATTTTGTACTAAAATTTTATCCTTGAAACTTCAAATTGGAAGAGAAATCATTCAAATCATAGCTAAATTTTCCTTCAAGAACCCTTTCAGTATTCCTATTGAAGATTTAGGAAACCCCTATCTCTGAACAAACCTGCTAGCCTTCAAAGGCAATATTCAAACCTCTTAGGTTTGGTAGTAATGTATGACTCATTTCTCCTTCAGCCTCCTTATAAAATTTTGACTTAAATCAAGGGCTTATTATCCAAAATTTAAAATTCTTTATGTCTTCACCAATCTCTTCCAAAAATTGGCAAAGTCCTTGCCAAATCCTTCTCTCTTAGGCTTGTTTTCAGATGGTGAAAATTATCTCAAGTTATTTCTTTATTAGGAACTTCTCCTTGGTGGTAAATGTCTCCAATGATTAATCCTAGGAACTCCTTTAATGGTCTTCTTTGAATCTCCTTCAATGAGGCTCACCAAAAATTCTCCTTATTTCTCCTTAAGACCTCTCCAAGATCTTCAATATCATAGCTTCTTTGGTCTTCCCAATGAGACCTTTCCTTTAACCTTCTATTGTGGAAGTGTTGGCAATGAGATATTCCTCTTGAATATTTGAATTCTAATACTTCAAAAATTAATAATAGGGCTTTTGCTAGTCATTTTCTACTTTACAATCTACAATATTTAATGCATATCACCATCCTCCAATCTTCCAAACCTAGGAGTTCTTTAACTGGACCGTCAAAGGGTCTATTCAACTTATTTAGGGTAAAGTATTCAATATACATTTCAGATCACCAATATTCTATCTTCATCGAGACTCTCCACTAGGGTCTTCTTCTCTTCCTCAAATCTATAACAAGGTTCCTATGACCTTTTCTTCTTTTGCACTCTACAGGTCTGCAATCTATAGTAACGAGACCTTTTTTTTAGGCCTCCAAATATTCATTATTTTATTATTCTTTTATTTTTTTCTTATGGTGTTGGATTTATTCTAAAGAAGATATTCTTCCTAGATCTTTTGTAGGAAGCTTCCCAAATTTCTTTAAATCTTCTTTTTCCTACAACAAA
Organism: Wollemia nobilis; assembly: GCA_028583015.1. NCBI lineage: Eukaryota > Viridiplantae > Streptophyta > Pinopsida > Araucariales > Araucariaceae > Wollemia > Wollemia nobilis. The sequence goes on from JAQPPZ010004029.1 coordinate 23,922, forward strand.
GTATTAGGATTGTAATGGAAGAAACTCTATATCTAAGGATAACCTATCTTCACTAGTTGATTTATAAATCTAGTGGAATTTATACTGAGTCCTAGTCTTCACAAGTTTTCTATAACCCTATGGAAATACTCTAGCCAAATGCAATATTAGAATTTTTGGAAATGAGACATTTGGATTTTTCTCAATCTCACTTGTGGATCCCCCTATATCCTATCTAATATACCATGTGCTATGAAACCACTATTATATTTTAATGAGTATATGATATAGGAAATGCAACCACAAGATGCAATATAAGAAAGCTAAGATATCTATATGATAATGACACTATAATATGTAGGAAAATAAGGAGATAAAATTTTACAATAACTCAAAAATATACCATTAATGAAACCTCAAAAAAATAGTACAATGTAGTCTAATGGAGGACATGAACACTCCATAAACTGATATGAAAAGACTACATTGTATCACACTACTAATATATACTATGCACTCTCTATATTATCTCCCCTCTCTATTTCAGTCACTATAAGACCTTCATATAGGAAGATAGGTTCCTTGACCATTACTCTATCTTTGACTCTATCCTATGACTCATGTACACATGGATTACATGTATATTTACATCATTGCACATTCTAACAATTGTGCATTTATTACATGATGAAGTAACTACATAACTTTAAAGTAAATGCCTACTCTAGTAATATACCAAATGTGGTACATTGATATGTACCCAACACTGTAATATATTCTATAATAAAGTGAAAGCATGAGATTTCGGAAAAAGGAAATACTAAGATGCAATGAAAGCAGAACTAGATTGATGCATGAAATGACACAGATATAATCAAATTAAAAGTAGGAGCACAACACTTTTTATTAATATGATTCAAACTCTGTTACAATATGTCTCTCCAGTTACACATTCTCAGTTACAATCGTGAATAATGATATTCTTTCGCATGCCCACATTTGAATTATGCGGGCCAAAGTGTTGCCGCCGTTTATGCCTGATGGATCCTTACTTGCTGCTGTTCTTCCTGCATTCAAGAAAATAATAAATTGTTAGTAGTACCTGCTGCAAGAATGAGAGATTTAATTCTTACAATTAGTGAAAGACATATACCTAAAGTCATTGAAACAGTGAATAAAATGCATATCGGTGACCTGCACGCTTTAACAGAATAAAAATGTAAATTCAAGAATAGCATGTATTTGAGAACAACATGTATTCAAAACGCTTTAAACAGTTGTTTCAACATGTATTCGAGAACAGTGAATTCGAGAACAACATGTATTTCTAAAAAGTAAAACGTAAATAGTTGTTTCAATAGCATAAAGCATCTTCTGAATATGAAAACGTCTAAACTTCAGAAAATAACATATGACAGAATAAAAAGGCTTGAAACATAGGAACGTGTGTGGGATGCCCAAACGGGCCGCCCCGTAAAAGCTTAACTTCGACACCAATCCACTGGGGATGGGCCCAAAATCTGGAGAATTAGTTGTGATGTCGAATTGGTAGTTTACCGTGTCCACTGTCGGATCCGAAAGTGCAGAAGAATGAGTTCGAAAAGACTGTAAATCGGCCTCTAGTTTTGCAGCACTTTGTTATCTTAAGAAAATGCTTTCCAACCCCCCCTTTGGCTGGGAAAATCCACTGTTTTATAGACCTGTGGGGTCTTTTTGGAAGAGCACGCAGGGATGCCGTGTGGCAGCCATGCCTTCCTATGAGGGAGAAAATTCCTCCATGACTTGGGCTTACCTGATTTCCCTCGTGACAGTCTGCTAACTGTCAATCTGCCCACCTACGTGCGCATGCATAGTAGGCGACATTAATTAACTGTAAGAGCTGCCACTCGTTGAATGTCCGTCTGACGGCTTTAATGTTTTGCTTTTAATAGTTTAAAATGTCTGCTTTTATACGTTTAAAAATGCACTTTTAATTGCTTTAATGTTTGCTTTAAAATGCTTTATGTTTGCTTATTTTAATGTTTTGATGTTCACTTATTTTAGTGTTTTGCTGTTCGCTTATTTTAATGTTTTGCTGTTTGCATGACTACGAGGTTCTTGTCGCGATATCGCAATGTCACGATATCGTGACACCCACAAAGGAACAAGGCACAGTGGCTGGAGTTGTCGTGATATCGCGACAACGCAACGCCGCGACTATTGCGATATCGTGACCGTCGCAATATCGCGACAGGTAGTATTTGCCTAACCTAAGTGTTCCAAAAGCAAATTTTTGCTTAAGTGTTTTAAAAGCAATTTTTGCTTAAGTGTTTTAAAAGCAATTTTCACTTAAGTGTTTTAAAAGCAATTTTTGCTTAAGTGTTTTAAAAGCAATTTTCGCTTAAGTGTTTTAAAGCTTGAACCGGACTTGGAGGATATGTAACCGGATTGGTACCTTCCAAAACTGCTGTGTAAGTGGCTAGGACCACTGTTTGACCTCTGAGGGCTGCCCTGAGAAGCTGTGTATGTCAATGCGATCAGTGTTTGTAGTCACTTAATCGGATTGGTGCTATTTTGGTGTCTACAGATGCCCCTTTTTGGGAAGCGCTACGGGTGACGCAGTGCTTGAGCAAAAATAGATGACCAAAGCACTAATGATTAGGGTTTCTTGGTAACCTAACCAACTTTTGATGCCCCAAGTATGGAAAGGGCATGCATTCTTGAATCCTTGCTTTTGACGAGCTAAGGAATTTGATTTCAAGTGTTAACCTATTTTGGTGAGGTGTGACTTGAGCTTGGACATTGATCAGTCATGATTAGGCAAAGGGCATAACCTTTTGTCCACAGGGGGAACCTTGTGTTCATGCTTCGGGAATGCCAAGTGTTTGATCAATTTAATGATTGCTTGTTTATCGCCCCAAGCAGGAGCGTGATTGTCTTTGTCAATGATTCTTTGAATGCATGCCATTGCCCCGATTGGGTGTGTGTTTGTTGATTGGTGACTAAGTGTGACTACCCCCTCAAGCGACGAATCGATGAGGGAATGACCTTCGTGAGAAAAGCGACGAGTCGCTTGACCCAAGATGACTTAGGTTAGGGTGCCTTTAGATGTTTTACCATTTAAGCACGTGCAATTTCCCGACATTTGGACCTATTTTTGGTGGGTGTTAACCCTTTTGGTGATGCCATAATGGGGTGAAATCATCAAAAACCCGTCTTCCCGTGGAGCGGTCCGGCTATGGTAGCCTTCTTGGGGAAGTGGGAGAGTGACAATTTGAGCCCCGACATCGATTTTCTATGCCAAGAGGTTAAGTGCAAGAGCACTTGTGTCCGGCAATGCTTATTGCTATGTTTTTGTGTTGCATTTTTGTGATGTTTTTGTTGCTTTGATTTTCTTTCTTTGTGTATATGTCATGATATTATGGTATGCATAATGATTGATGTTTGATGGATGCATGCTATTTTATATTGATGGATGCATATGGTATGATAAATGCGATTGTTGTATGTTGATTTATTTTGATGGATGCATATGTTGTGATGAATGCAAATGTATGTGATATATAGAAATGAAATGGATGGATGGACTTTGTGGTGTTTGGCTATGGCACCATAGACTGTTTAGAACTCTATTATTTTGCTTTTAGGTGATTGCTTTGATGCATGACTTTGTATGTATACATGTGGTTTTTCTTTTTTTGTATTTTTTGATGGTATTGTAAGGATGAAAAGTAGCGCAGTTGGTTTAGAAATGTAGCCAAGGTTTTCTGAGACTCAGACGGTTTTAACTCACTAGCCATGACTGTACTTTTATCTTACTAGACTTTTGAACAAGGTATGAATCAGACTTGTTTTTGACCAAGCTATTTCACATCCCTGTGTGTGCAATTGAGTTCATTTATGTGGTATTTGTCGGGATACCGCCGATGCTAGATGGGCTTTCAACTGAACCTGTATTGAGGATCACCTAATTAGCTCCACTAACTCCTTTGTTGTATTTAGTTAGATTAATCTACGGTGTTATCCAAGATACCATAAGCTAGCTCATCCACATGCAAATATTGATCTGTACACAAGTTAATGTGATAGATATATCGTCATGCGAGAAGTTTACCGCCGGTGACCAATAGGCTATCAACCAAACCGGTACCGAGGCTTGCCTCATGACCTGTTAGAATGCTGAGAGTTCCAGGGATTCAAGTTCAACTCCCTTCTTTTCTTCAATTGTATTGGGATACTTGCTCGTTTGTAGTGATAAGATCACTGTTTATTTTGATTTGTTTTTCTTTTGAGCAAGGGATTGGGGAAATGGAGTGACGATAATCACTATTGTTTGTGCCTTTTGATGTGTGCACTGTAGGATGTCAAATTTTGATGTTTTGACTTTTTGCAAATTTTTGATGTTTTGCAATTGTTGAGAACTAGGGATTCTTAGGGAATTGGGTAGGGAGGATGCTTGTCCTTTTGCCAACTCTCAAGCATTCTTGGGGTCATTCGCACGAGGGGATGAGCAAGATAACCGTTTCGCTTATGGTGACCTGGATTATCGTGCGATGTTTCATCTTTCGTTCACACAACTTGGGAATTTTTATGTGTTTTAATTTGTGTTGGGATGTTACGTAACAAGGTGTATTTCAAGTGTAACTCTACCTTCGTAAAATATGTCCGACTTGATACATTACATGGCTAAAGAGCAAAATGATGACTGAATCACGAAAACTCTTGATACATTAAAAGACCACTGACTCTAGTGTGGTAAAAACAATGCATGGTGTTTTTGTTGTTTTTGTAAAATGGAACAGTGTGGAACAAGATGGACTACTAGAGCAATTACAACCTATGGTGCCTTTGACCCGTACGACCACAAATATGCGATGTATGGATGCAATGCTTTAATGCATCTATGTATTTTTGTATTTTTGATGGATTGATTTTTGTGAATATGAAGATGAAGTGCGAGAAGAACTCTCTATTGATGAATTTGAGTATGCCTAGAAATGAGATGCAAAATTTTGTTGTTTTTGATGATTTTTGTTGTTTTTGAATTTTCTTGATTTTTGACCAAGCGATTGTGGAAATCCTTGGAGCATTTTGGGATTGACCAAGCGATTGCAAGAATCCTTGGAGCCTTTTGGGATTGACCAAGCGATTTTGAGAATCCTTGGAGCCTTTTGGGATTGACCAAGCGATTTTGACAATCCTTGGAGCCTTTTGGGATTGACCAAGTGATTTTGACAATCCTTGGAGCCTTTTGGGATTGACCAAGCGATTTTGACAATCCTTGGAGCCTTTTGGGATTGACCAAGCGATTTTGACAATCCTTGGAGCATTTTTGGGATTGACCAAGTGATTTTATGGATCCTTGGAGCATTTTGGGGGTGACCAAGTGATTGCGATAATCCTTGGAGCATTTTTGGTTTGGATTATGGCTCTTCAAGGGATAGAGGTACCCCCAGCTTGATGGTCTTTGCACTCCGAATATGGCTCTAGAGGGATTGGCACGAATGGATCGGCCCTATGCACGGATAGGAGGACAGGGTCTACCCTCAACACTGATGTTGCTATGGGATCTCTGGGCGGAAGTTGATCTTTGTGTGCCCAAAGTGGCGGATGTAATGCTTGGTCCCACTGCGGTGGGTTAACGTGCCACTCATGCCCTAGTATTATGTTTATCTGTTGACATGCTTCATCGATATTTATGGGATGTCGATGCTGTCGCATGTGATTGTTGTGGGCAATCTCTATTTTATCCTCACTTTCGACCAGTGAGTACAGCTCATCAGAATCTGGAGATTCTGAGACATGGAGGACTGCATCATCAGGTAGACCTATGGTTAAAGGTTGATCCTCTTTGAAAAGAGCCTCATGTAAGTTGGGCCTTGGGAGCTCCAAAATCTTGGTCTCTACCAACTCTAAGTGCTCTAGCTCTTTGCATGTATCGGGAGATTTGAGCTCCGCTTCTTTGGTTGGTTCTTGTTGAGGAACTTGGGGCCTATGGAGGGGTAGCCGGATGGCACCCCCCATGCCTTGGTGGGGCTTTTCATCCCGCTCTTCTTCTTGCTCTGATTCCTTAGAGGCTTCTTGATGAATTTCTAAGGGTGGCTCAAAAACCTGAGTGGGTTCCTGAGGAAGGCACTCGTTATCGGTTATAGGAGTGGCCTCCTGCTCATGTCTAGGAGGCGTTGGGGGTGGTGCTTTAGGAATCGGGAGAGTAGCCTCCCGCTCCTGTCTAGGAGGTGTTGGGGGTAGCGTTTGATGAGGTTGCGATGACCTGTCTTGCCCCCATGGGTTGTGCCCCTCAAAATGTTTTGTCTTATGCATGTGAGGGGTTGGAGTCTTCTCATGCGTGGTGTGTTGGAACAACTCATCCTTCTGGTGCAGAAGGTGCTCTTTATTTAGAAGATACCATTGTTCTAACTGTTGTCGTTCTAGCTCAAGTTGCGTGAGTTGCATCCGGTGTGCGAAATGCTTGACAGATTCTAAGATAGTTGGTCTCACCACCTCATGTTTAGAAGGCCTAGATGCCTCTCCTAGATATCTATCTCGGTCGTAGTGATCCAAGATATCTATAGGCCGCATCCCTCTGTTTGGGGTAGCAGCATTTATCCGAGGCTCTGGCCTCAGTAGGTGATCCTGATATCTAGCATTTGCGGAGGCGTATTGCTCCCATGATGTATATTGTTCTCGAGGAAGGTAAGGGTCTTCCTCATGCCCCCTTTCATAAGTGAAAGAGGTGGCGGGTGGCATTGTTTGCCCATCCCAGGCCTCGGAGAAACCTTGCTCTCTAGATTTGTCCTTGTAGTCCTGACAACTAGAGGGGGTGAAGGAGGGATAGTGTAATCATGTGGTTCCTCCCGTTGAACCCTATGTTGACCTAGCGCTTCATCACGCGGTGACCGCTCATAGCGAGCATCTAAGGGAGCTCTCCTATGACTGTACCCTTCATGGAAGGGTGTGTGCTGAGTGTTATGCTGAACAGGAGTGCTCCTCGAAGAGGTGCCCCTATAGTCCCATTCCGTCGGGGCACGGAGGGGACTGCTTTGTGTGTCAGGCCGCCAAGGTGGTATGACCAAATCCTTGGGGTTAAAGCGAAGGCGACTAGCGCCCTCTCTTTGTGCACCTTCCGTAGCGTCCGCCCTTGATTGGGCTTGGCTACGGGTGTACACCATTGTGGTGCTTCTCTACTTAGCTAAGCAGATTTTTATCTCATTTATGATGATTTGTATTTTTGTTTACACTAAGCAGAAATGAACACACACATACACAAAACCATGATTATCTCTTTTAAGGATTGATAGTGTGTCCTAAACTGGTTTAGTGCATTTTGATGTTTTGTTTTGTTTTTGCAATTTTTTGGAGAACGTTTAAATGCATAATGTTGGCTCATATGACTCCCATAAATGGTCGCCCCTTCAATATACCATTTCCGGACCGATATACCAACCTCTCTATATACCCGCCCTTACGAGAGGGAAACTATAGGTACGTGAGAGCAGATGGTACGTGGAACATAGGCGGTACGGAAGGGGGGATTGTCCTGTTAATGACACCTACCATAGAAGACTTATCCTCGCATGCATGGGAATCACCCCAACAACACTCGGTCAGCTTTCGTCAGGATTTACGCCTAACAACAGTGACAATCGGGGAAATGGATGCAAAGCTAAGCCAAGGTGGTGATGAACCCACCGTTGGTCTTGCTCAAGGGCTGGGGTTTTACGACCAACTCCTTGGTTTAAATTACCACGTGCAGTGTGTGTGGTTCATTTTAATAAAAAATGAAACAAGCAGCAAAAAGAAACTTTCCCTATGCCACACAAATACTACAGACCGGAAAACAACAAGTAGAAATTTGAAATTTTTTTTTTTTAAAGTAAATAAAGCAAGAAAATTGACCTAAAATTTCTCTATATTTCTTTAGTAATTAAAAAAAAATGAGAGTAAAAAATAAACAAATAAACTAAACAAAAATATCACAGCAGAAAATGAAGAAACTGTTACCTCTTTCCTGCCCGGACTTGCTGTTTCTGACCTTCGGCTTAAAAAAAATTAGGGGTACCTGTTAAGCACAAACACAACAAATCTGATTAGTTTTTGTGATTTACAATTCTGGGAACGGTCCCACCGTGATCGCCATTGAAAGCAATGAGATTCCAAAAAAAGGAAATACTAAGATGCAATGAAAACAGAATCAGATTGATGCATGAAATGAGACAGATATAATCAAATTGAGACAAAATATAAGGAGAAAGTAGGAGCACAACCCTTTTTATTAATAAGATTCTGACTCGGTTACAATATGTCTTCTTAGTTACACATTCTCAGTTACAATCATGAATAATGATCTTCTTCCGCATGCCCACATTTGAATCAGGCGGGCCAAAGTGTTGCCGCCGTTTATGCCTGATGGATCCTTACTTGCTGCTGTTCTTCCTGCATTCAAGAAAACAATAAAATTTTAGTAGCGGTACGAATGAGAGATTTAATTCTTACAATTAGTGAAAGACATATGCCTAAAGTCATTGAAACAGTGAATAAAATGCATATCGGTGACTTGCACGCTTTGACAGAATAAAAACGTAAATTCGAGAACAGCATGTATTCGAGAACAACATGTAAAGCTTAACTTGTTTCAACATGTATTCGAAACGAATTCGAGAACAACATGTATTTCTAAAATGTAAAACGTAAATAGTTGTTTCAACAGCATAAAGCGTCTTCTGAATATGAAAACGTCTAAACGTCAGAGAATAACATATGACAGAATAAAAAATCTTGAAACATAGGAATGTGTGTGGGATGCCCAAATGGGCCGTCCCATAAAAGCTTAACTTCGGCACCAATCCACTGGGGATGGGCCCGAAATCTGGAGAATTAGTTGTGATGTCGTCGAATTGGTAGTTTACCGTATCCACTGTCGGATCTGAAAATGCAGAAGAAATGAGTTCGAAAAGACTGTCAAAATGGGCCTCTGGTTTTGCAGCACTTCGTTATGTTAATAAAAATGCTTGTTCACCCCCCTTTGGGTGGGAAAATCCACTCTTTTATAGACCCATGGGGTCTTTTTGGAAGAGCACGCAGGGATGCCGCGTGGCAGCCATGCCTTCCCATGAGGGAGAAAAGTCCTCCATGACTTGGGCTTACATGATTGCCCTCGTGACAGTCTGCTAACTGTCAATCTGCCCACCTACGCGTGCATGCACAGTAGGCGACATTAATTAACTGTAAGAGCTGCCACTCGTTGAATGTCCGCCTGACGGCTTTAATGTTTTGCTTTTAATAGTTTAAAATGTCTGCTTTTATACGTTTAAAAATGCACTTTTAATTGCTTTAATTTTTGATTTAAAATGCTTTATGTTTGCTTATTTTAATGTTTTGATGTTCGCTTATTTTAGTGTTTTTTTGTTCACTTATTTTAATGTTTTGCAATTTGCATGACTGCGAGGTTCTTGTCGTGATATCGTGACACCCACAAGGGAACAAGGCACAGTGGCTGGAGCTGTCGCGATATCACGACTGTCACGATATCATGACTATCGCGATATCGCGACAACGTGACTATCACGATATCAGGACTATCGCGATATCACGACAGTGCGAAGCCGTGACTATCACGATATCACGACTGTCACATTATTGCGACAACGTGATGTCGCGACTATCGCGATATCGTGACTATCGTGATATCGCGACAGGCAGCATTTGCCTAACCTAAGTGTTTCAAAAGCAATTTTTGCTTAAGTGTTTTAAAAGCAATTTTTGCTTAAGTGTTTTAAAAGCAATTTTTGCTCAAGTGTTTTAAAAGCAATTTTTTCTTAGGTGTTTTAAAGCTTGCACCGGACTTGGAGGATACGTAACCAGATTGGTACCTTCCAAAACTGCTGTGTAAGTGGCTAAGGCCACTGTTTGACCTCTGAGGGCTGCCCTGAGAACTATGTATGTCAATGCGATCAGTGTTTGTAGTCACTTAATCGGATTGGTGCTGTTTTGGTGTCTACATAAAGTGTTGCTTATTTTGGTGATAAGGGGTGCCACCTATATGTTGATTGTATAGGTTACTAGGAAAGTAATCATTGCATCCAATGAGTTCACTATTGACAAGTTTTGTTAATATCACTAATGAGGGGGTTCCATTTGTACACACAATTTGTAGGTATATTTATAAAAAAGTATTACCTCTAGCAAATCCACTAATATAAATTATTGTTGATTTAGTTAATTAAGGGGTGTCATATATTTTCTAATTATATAGGTGATTGGATGAATGAGATATTATTGATTTTAAATTTGGAATTTATGGATTGGATTCTTCCTACTTTATATTCTAAATAATTGGTGTATAACCTCAAATTGTATGCTATATCAAACTCATGTCCCACCATGTTAACAAAAATATCTAATAAAACTCTTAATATATAGCTCCAAAAAAAGGAAGGGGTGAAAGTTTGAACTACAAACCCCCTAGTTTCCAAGTCTCAACATATGTCCAACTATCCACATGACCTATAGGTCTCTTTGAAACCACCATATTGTTGAATGTTCAATCTAATTAAAGACCAAAGATAATATTGTGTGATGTAATCTTGGATAGGTCTAAGGAAATTCATCATAAATTATATTTAATTTATTGTAATATTTTTATAATGCAATCCCTATCGGCCATTGTTAACATTTCTATGGTTAAATACAACTTATAAACTTGTAATTAACCTTAAAGCCTCTTTTGTTATGTTGACTTAAGTTAATTTATTTATGTATTTGGGATTTTAGTATTCATATAAATATCACTACCACTCCATCATTTAATCCTTGAAGTGTTGTGATTTTTATCGATGGATAATATAGTGAATATTTATGGTGCCTATGAATTCCCACTATATCTTTCTATTTGTTATCCTTATTTAAAATTTTTGTATAGGATTTGAGTGTATTGATTGCTTCTATTCATTTTTAGAAAATATTGTGACTTATAACATGGTAATATAATAGGTATGGAGTCCCATTATTTGGTCACACAAAAATTTAACTCAAATATTTTGATCTTTCTTTCAATGTTTAAGAAAAATTATTTTTCAAAGATTCATGTACACTTTTAATACAAAAAGCAAAGAAGGTTATTTATTCCATGGTTTTACATCTAAATTTATCTTTTTTCTTGTAGGCTTCATCTCTTCATCATTATCTTCTATGCTCCTCTAAAATTTTATATTGCTTGAGTTCAATTTTAGATAAAAAATATTATGTTTTAAGGCCAAATGTGATCCAAGGTTGTAGGATTCAAAGAGTACTTTTGGTATCATTTTTTGAGTTTTAGAAAACAATATCACATATGAATTTTGGCTAGGGGTTTGGTACCATTATATAAGGTTTTATATTAGAGAAGAACACACTTAACTTTAATTGTAAGAGGTACAAACATGGATGGGATGGCTCTCATGGGGCCAAAACAACATGAAGGTGGTAGGTTCGAGTCGAGGCTAATCAATTGTTTATTACCAAGGAAGCAACCCACCTAATAAAAAAAAACATTAAGACTTTAAAAAAAATTATATGTAGCTTGATGAAAGAAGCAAGGTGGAAAGATATAAAAGCAATAAGAGTTGTAGAGTTTAGTACATTCACCTATGTCATTTTGCTCCCACCAAGAGACATTGGTTAGAAGGATAGACTTCTTTAATAGGCCAATTATTTATTCTTGAAGAAACTAATTGTCATAGGGACCAACAAAAGTGTTTTAGGAGGCAGGAATCATGATGTTAAATTTTATCAATAAATATTATTTTCTTTGGAGGTCTAAATCATGAAAGAAAGGTTAAAATATGATTTAAAATTTTTGAGCCTTAATGCTTATCAAGGGAAACTAGTTAGTGGGAAAGGCTTAGCTTTTGACTAACTCAAGATCAAATCTCTAACTTAGATATGGATGGCTTATTGATAAATATGGCAAGGCATCACTGTATACCACATATAAACTTTTTAAATATATATACAAAATTCAAGCCAATCAAAAAAGGACAATTATCATAGTTGTAAAGATTTAGAGGCACTAAATTTGCAACTAATAAGTGGAAGGCACTAGTCAATAATGAATTTCCAAGTGGTAGCAAACAATTGAAATTTTCTTATCTATGGTTTGAAGCTTTAATTTTTTTTGATGTTCATTAGGGCAAAACTTCTAAAGGCCATAAATTTTCATATGGAAGCATTTTTATCTTTTTTTTTAGTTCACATAATTTTTTGAGCTCTACACAGTAGTGGCTTTAGTTCATAGACTTGATATGGTGTTAGGGGTTATATTATGCAAGATATATTATTAAGCCCTAGTTTATCATCTAAATAGATGAAATTATAGTATTTGGTCAACTCAAATTTTTGGCCTATTATGTAACAAGAACATGTGGTGCATCTTTTAAGAGGATACAGTAGCAATCATTAATGAAGAGATATGAGATGACCCTCATAGAGGATGTTGTTTACCTAATATATTCTTACTAATCATACTCTAGTTACTAAAGCATGGTGTACAACCCTACCCCCTCTATGATTCAAACCTTGGACCTCTATTCAAAGTTCCAAACTCTTCATCATTAGGCCATTGAGGTAACTAGTACACCATGCTTCCCAACATATAATATTTAATATTAGATAGGCCTAAGGTCATTCATTGTAAAAAATATTTAATTTACTATAATATTTTATTGTGTAAGTCCTATGGGATGCAGTTAACCTTGTTATGGTTAAACCCACCTTATAAAATCTTAATTAACCTTAAAGCCTATTTTTTATGTTAGGTCAATGTTAAGTTCATTTATATATTTGGGGTTTTGGTATTGATATAAGTACCCTCATGAATCCATTTAATCATCAAACTATTGTGATTATTATCTATGGATAATTTAGAAACTATTTATGGTTCCTATTGGTGCCCATATATATTTCTCTTTTACCTTTTTTTATACTTTATATATAAGATATTAATGTATGGATTTGCTTCTAATCAAATTTAAAAGAAGCTCTTGGTATGTTTTTGTTGCTACTTGAACCAAAATATATTTCCACATAAAAGAGGAAAGTGAACCTATTAAGGTATGGTAAAAATTGAATAATTTATCTAAAAATATTGTAAGTCACTTGGAATTATAAATTTCTTCTTTCAAATTAACTAAGTTTGATAATTTTGAGGACTATATTATAATATTTAAGGTATTGAGAGCAAATATTGTATCTTCTAAAGGCAAAAAGAAAGATAATATAGAATGCATAAAATTATTTTTTATAATATCTGACCTTCTTTTCAAATGTTCAACCTCATGGTTCATATGATCTTGGAATCTAAAAAAACTATTATTTTTTGTTAATATTTTCTTAACTAGTTCATTTTTAAGTTGTAGTAAGGAATTGTGGTGACACTTCACAAAGATAAGATCATGAAAAGAAATTCAAATTTAAAGAGGCTAAGACAAAAGGGCACAAGTGCCTAAGGTTGAGACTAAGTATTCAAAGAAGAGGATAACCATTTGTAGATACTACAAGAGAGAAAGATGCCCACTAAAGAATGCTTGCTAAAACTACAAAGGATTAGAGTTGAATTTCTAAAGATATATAGACATATTCCAAATGATGATAGGGATTCAAAAAAATCTATATCAATTGTTGAGATCTACTAGAACATCCATTATGGGGGAAATATATTATTATCATCAATGTCTTCTCTCCATGGCCCATTAATTTATATTATAAGAGGGTGTTGAAAGTGTAAATTGATTCATGGTCAAGTACAGTATTATATGGTGTAGTCTAAGATAGGTATAAGGGCATTCATTATACAATGTATTAATGGAGTATATTTAATAGAGTATATATTTTTATTTTTTTATTTCAAAAAATAGAGTAGAACACTTTGGATGAAAAAATTAGACACTAAAATGGGATAATTATGAAATATCTTGAACATATAAACTCAAAAAATTGATGATTCTTTTCATATATATTTTTTATTAGGTGGAAGAAAGGGTTTTGAAAGGGTCCCCAAACCTTTTACAAATTACAAAAGTGATTTTGCAAATGTCTTTGAACCTTTTACAATAGAAATAGAGCCTTAAAAAAAGAGGTTGTAAAAGAAACACAAAAGAGAAAAAAAGAAAAATGATATAAGATATGATAACAATAGGATCCTAGAAGTAGAGAGAACATAATAGAAGCACTACAAAGAAATCTAGATCCCAAAGGATCTAAACCAAACTACTATAGCAAAAGGCCAAGACAAGATAGGAATCCCAAGAAGAGATTTAGGATCTGTGATTACAGCTAAAATATCATTTAAATTTAAATCAAAATTTAAAAATTTCCTATCCAAACCAAGAAATGCATTCCTAAAGGGGTGGATATTTCCTAACAGCCTTGCAAATTTCTATTCAAACTTAAATAAAAAATTTGAAAATTTCCTATGGGGGCCTCTTTAGATTTAGGTTTCCATGGAGAAACTACAAGTACTTTCTTAATTTCATAAAATTAGGGTAGCTCAAAGAGATATACATTAATATTGGATTCAAAAACCAAGTATTTCCCTACTTGAGCTTCCTTGGATACATGAACCTTTCTATCAAGAGGCAGATGTAGAGTGACAACATAGCCAGAAGGAAAATACATGTAGAAGTTGATATCTTTAGAAAAATTTGAATCCACCATCGCTAACAAAATATTTTTGCCCAAACTAAAGGGTAACTAGATCTCAAGTAGACCCAAGGACAGGTTTGTATTTTTAGCTAGAGATAGGGAATCATCTTGACCCCTTGTATTACTCCCAAGAAACTACGACTTAAGGATGAAAGCATCCATAGGGTTTGTCCCCTCAAGAGGGGAATACAAAAGCACATCATAGCTAGAAGGCACAATACCAACAGATCGAACACCTCTAGGATTTTACTCACAAGGATTTTCAAGAAACCTACTCACATTTGAATTTAAAATAAGAGGATATTTTCCGCCTAGGTCACAGGTCGAAAAAGGATCCCAAATAGCCAAAATATCGCTCACTTCTATATTTAAAATTTGAAAAAATTTCCCTCCTAACATAAATATCATGGAAGGATTTGCTTGCAAGAACATCTTAGGATCCATGAACCCTGGATCCATGTTCTCAGATAAATCAACTCTAGGATCAACAACTAGACCACTAATAGTCATATTTCTATTCACATCAACATTTTAAATTTGAAACTTTTTCCTACTCAACACAAGGACAATAGAAGGAAATATTTACAAGAACATCTGAGGACCCATGAATACATTATTCATGTTCTTAGACAAATTAGTATCAACAAATATACCATTAGTAGCCAATATCTTGGTCATATTAGCATCTAAAATTTGAATCTTATTCTTGCCCAACACAAAAGTTGCAAAAGTGATTTCCTACAAGAACATCTCAAGACCCACAAATACATAATCTACATTCTTAGGCCAAACATCTCCAGGACTGGTAACAAAACCCCTAACAGCCAGAATCTCACTCACATCAACTTTTAAAAATTGAAGTCTTTACTGGTAAAATAGTTGGATGTTAGTCTATTGGAAGATGGCAAGTCCCCCTACTCTTACCAAGGATTTTTGTTTCCTTTTGGTTTGAGTTTTGTATAGAGAAAGATATGGATTTTTCCTTGATATTTATCTAATTCATATGTATTAAGATTTGGGTATCCTCTCAAAAATCTTTTTATCAAATAAATAAAATTAAAACTTTTTCTTGTCCAACACAAAGGCCGTCGAAAGAAATACCTACAAGAACCTCTAAAGATCCATGAACTTCGGATCTATGTTCTTAGACACAACATCATGATCCATAAATTATTTTTATATATGTTATGATTTATCCCTACAACCTTTTTAGTACATCATACGCCCATCTATAAATATATTGGGAAAGCAACATAAACGTTTTTGGACCATTCTATCAAAAAATTGGGAAAGCAACATAAACGTTTTTGGACCATTCTATGAAAAAAATCTCATTTAAACATCAACCTTATATGCACAATATTTTATTCCTATTTTATCGTATCTTATACTCTTAAATATTTGTATCCCTTCACTTTTTTAGTGATATTCCTCTTATTATTGATGCATATCCTATAAGTACATTGGTTTAAATTTTCAACATTATAAAATATCTTTTTGTAAAGGCCAAAAGGTGAAAAAGCGTTAAGAGATTATTATTTTTGTTTAATAAAAACTCTCAACATGAGAAAATATTTCTTTGTAAATGCTAAAAGGTGAAAAGAGATTATTTTGTTTCTTTAATAAATATCACACTAAAAGAAATATAAAGAAACACAATTTAATTAAATTTAAACTTAATACCTTATATATAAGGAGAAAATAAATATTAAGAGTTTTAAGATTTTAAAAGAATAATAAAATATGTAAAATATATATATGCTCTTAAATGAACATAAAAAAGGACACAATCTAGTTAAATATAAATTTAATATTTTTTTTTGTTTTTGTTTTTTGTTACATAAGTGTTGGTTACAAACACACTATTTTTAGTAATTGACAAGCATAAGATTCAAATAATAGGGGTTACTCCCACAAAACATATTCCAACTTGTTATTGTTAGCCTAACATGAAGGGGACCATAGGTCACTCAGAATTCATACTGTCATCATTTTTCTAACGTGCACTTAGAGGATTCAGACCAAACTACTATCTTTACAAATAGGTTACCCATAAGGTTTGAAATTGGGTGTCCTCTTGGTAAATGACTAGCCAAAAAAGCACTTACCAATCCATCTAGCCCTTGGGATAAAATTAATATTTTTTATTTTTTTATTTGGTTAGTGTATGAAATCCCAATAACCAATGTTAAGGGCTGAGCAATTTCCTCCCAACCATGACCCCTCATAATGTTGAGAGCTATGCTTATCAATAGGGAATATAACACATAGTCACCACATGTCCACCTCCTCACACACTCATCCACGTTGCGATTTGAACATTGGACCTCTTGAATAAGATCCAAAGCCTGAACCATTGCACTATCCCCCATGGGACCAAGAGAAAATTAATATTAACATTGTCAACATTTAAAAATAATAATAAAATATGTAAAATATATGTATGTTCTTAAATTAATATAATGTAAAAGAACATATTTAGAATGGATTATAATTTTTTAATGGGTTATATGGGATTGAAACCGGTCCCAACCAATATTATCACCATAGTGGTATTATAACAAAGTTTGGTTTGGATATCATCCATGTATCATTTGTCAAGATTAGAACCTATGTCTCCCCATGGAAATGTTAAGGAATCTAACCGGTTGAGCCAATGCCACTTAATGAATGGATCACAAATAATTAATTTAGTATAAGTTTTATTTAAATAAATTTAAAGAGATAACAATATTAATATTCTAATAGAGTAATAAAATATATGTATGATCAAAGCAAAACATATTATTTGGTAAAATTAGAACCTCTGTCTCCTCCTTGAAATATATTTCACTGGTTGAGCTAATACCACTTGATAAATGAATTACAAATTGTTAATTTGATATAATTTTTGTTTAAACATATATAAAGTGGTATAATTTTCATTTAAACATATATATAAAGAGATAACAATGTTAATATTTTTAGTAATGAAGAAGATTTATATTAAAGAGGCTTAATCATACAAAAAGGGTGGGTGGAATTGAGCACATCTCAAGTACCCTAGTCCAAAACCACACTAACTGCTGACCATGTAGTTAGGAAGACAACAACAAAACAACTTTAAGCTATTACATCATAGACATAAAAATAAAGTAGGTCTACAAACATTTAAGCATTATTCGATGCTGTCGCAACTACCACCATTATTCGGATCAAAATATCCCCAACCATCATCAACAACACCATTTCTCTCTTGAATATATGTTTACCCATGAGGCGCGACAACCTACGGGGGAGGATAAGAAGAACCATCTCCCCAACTAACCGTTGGAGTCAAAGGCACAAAACGAGCAGCCAAATCCCATGCATTGGTATGAACAAAAGTCGAGGGACAAACATCCCACCCAGAATTAGGATAGGAAGAAGAAGCATCACCTACAAAGTTGCATTTAGCAGTAGGAGGAGGTTGTAGCTAGTGTTGAGCATTGCCACCTGAACGTGAATGGCCGTTGTCTCAGGACCCAACACCAACAGACTAAGGACACCTTTGGGTGGTAGGAGCATCACGAGGCACGTGAATCACCGTGCATGGTGCATTTTTACAGTGGTCCATCAAAGTGCATAAATACTACAACTTCACATTCACCTTCTCCACTTGGATATGAATCTAAAAACAACAATCATAAAAAACCATATATCTGTTAGCAAGAGAAAAATGCAAATAAGGTTCTTGCTGATGGAAAACAATTTTATTCCGAGTTTCCCATAGATGAAACAAAATTCCCACTCTAAAATTTTGCCAAACTGCACCAAGTTTATCGTTAAATCTGAGAGGGTCACCAAGTAAAACATACACCCAAGAACAAGTATCAAGCATGTAGGTACTGAAGGAAGAAAGAATCCAATCCCAAGCTTCTTTGGATCGAGGACATGACCAAAACAAATAAAGAATGTCCTACTCAACTTCACAATTCATACAAGTAATATTGTCAACACCCATATACCGAAGCCTTTGCCCCATAGGAAGACCCTTAAACAATAAGCTTCAAGAAAAAAATGCTTGTTTGGGGTCAAGAAATTTGGTCCAAACAACCTTGAATATTACGCTCCATCGAGATTGCAAGGAGACTAAGTCCCACTAGGCATTCAATTTATCTAACATGGGAACCATTAGAGATAGCCAAGAATACCCTAAGGAGGGTTTGTATTTTATAAAATAAAGCTTATTAGGCCAAGACCAGTCAGACCAACATGGTTTTTGATAATGTCTAAAAACCTTAGACCAAATCATAAGAGGAGTGGAATCCACAACAAAATCATAAGTACTCTTATCTATAGGAGATAAGCTGAAATATTGCATAAAACGATTCCAAGGGATCTAATCTCTAGTATGAAAATTCATGAAATCAGACAGTTAAGCAATATCCTTTCTAAAAAATAATTGAACTTGAATCCACTGTACCTGAGCAAGAGGTGCTCCTTGATAAAAAATAGCAGAGGACCAACAAACATTAATGTGGGGAACAAAAGCACCAACCTTAGTCTTACCTCCATTCCATGAAATATAGGGTTTAAGAGCCTCCCAAGATTTCCAAGTACTGTGAATAACAAAAGAGCCTAAAATTTTAATAGGTATAGATGCAGTAATAATGGTTTGAGGGTTTAAACCTTTCCATACACGTCTACCATAATGTAGACCAGTAGAAAGACAATGTCTGACTAAAATCATCCAGATTTCATCCCCTTGAAGTGCCCTACAAATCCATTTAGCACAAAGAGAAAAAAAAAAATTTGACAGTCAAAAAGACCCAAGCCACCAGCTTTCTTCAGGAGGCAAAAAATTTCCCATGCCACCCTATGAAACCCTTTCTTTCCAACAGAATTAGACCATAGGAAATATCGAAGCAATTTGTCCAACTTGGCATAACAAGCAACAGAAGGAACCCAACATGAAGAATAGTAAACATGAGTAGAAGCCAAAAGCTTAGAGAAAATTTGAAACTTTCCAGCTAAAGAAAGCTTCTTAGAAGACCAATACAGAAGCTTATTTTTAACTTTATCAACCACATAATCCCAAAGTCTAGCAGGATTTCCTTGAAAAGCAAAGGGAATACCAAGAAATTTAAAAACTTCCCTAGGTTGAATCCATCTCTAGGGTTTAATAGCTAACCAAGAAGGCATAACCCTTCGATATTATCTATTGCAGGAGGTTTTTATCCATTGAATACTAGAGCCAGAAGCTTGATAAAAAATATCAATGCAATCAAGATCTTGACAAACAGATTGCTCATCCTATGCTACAGTAAGAAAATAATCATCATCAAAATATCCATTGATTAGTTGCAAATTCAAATAAGGCAAAGCAATGCACTTAAGAAGACCTTTTGAGGCTCTATCAGCAAGCAGATAACCAAAAGATTCAGAAGCAAGAATAAATAGGGAAGGAGCCAAAGGGTAACATTGTATGATAGATCTGGCTAATTATATGCGTTGGAATGGGCAACCATCAAGTGTAAGCACATCGAAAGCATCTCTAAATACATGAGAACTGAATTGATAAAAAACTAGCCAAAACCCAAAGATTTAAGCATCACAGTAATAAAGAACCATTCAAAATTTTCATATGCCTTTTCAAAGTCAATTTTTATAAACAAAACATCTTGACCAGAAAAGGAGGCCCATTCCATTCCTTCCCAGACTCCAATCACATTATCTAGAATGTATCTCCCCTGAACAAATCCAATCTGCTCCGACCGAATGATAAGAGGGAGAAGAAGTCGAATCTTAAGAGCCAAAGCTTTAGCAATAATCTTATAACTAAAATTAAGCAAAGTGATAGGCCTCCAATTGGTAAGAATATGAAGATCTCATCCCTTGGAAATGAACTTAAAATTGCCTTTATTAATAATGGATCCTAAAGAACCAGTTAAAATAGCTTCCTAATAGACTCTAAGGAGATCGAAACCAACAAAATCCTAGCACTCCTTATAAAATTAACATGGAAAGCCATCCAAATTAGGTGCTTTGTCATTGGCCATTTGAGATAAAGCAGCTTCAAGATCACTAAGTGTCAAAGGAGTATCACTAAAATCCCTCTGAGCCTCAGAGAGCTTAGGAGGTATGACATTACAACAAGCATCTACAACAGCTTGACAAGTAGCAGAAAGGCCTTGAGAGGCAAAAACATGCTCATAATGCTTGACAAAAGTAGAGGTTATATATGATAAAGCAGTGAGATAGGGTCCATTAACTTGGATGGCTTCAAACTGAGTAGTATATGCAGGAGGTTAAAGTTGTTGAAAAAACTCTTTTGTTACTCTATCACCCACTTTCAACCAGTGGAGTATGGATCTTAATTGAGCCCCTTTTGCTTCATACAGGTCAATTTTCCTCAGCTCATGGCGGAGAGTTGCAACATAAGATTGTAGATCCGAGAAAAAGGGGGCAGCCTCTAAATGGAGTGTGGCTTTTGCAAACTCAGAATGCAGAACTTGGTTAGATTTCTTTCTTCTTTTGGCAACCTCAACTCCTAAAGAGCGAAGAAGAGAAGTGGTGCGGGTTATAGTAGAATTCCACCATTCAATCCAACCATAATAAGAAGAAGGTTTGGGTAAAATATTCCACATTAAAAAAATATGAGCTTTCATAGCAAGATGATGCAGAAAGGACACATTCAAATAAAATTGGGAGGGAAAATTTCATGAGGAACTCTGAGTAGACTCAATTGAAAAAATAATAGGAACATGATTCGACAAGGTAGAGCCTAGGAAAATGAAAACTGTAGGCAAGGAAGGGGATAAACGAGCAAATTTAAAATGATTATCGACAGAAAGCATAGCTCTATCTAGGCATTTCAAAACCCTAGCATCCCCTTCTTGAAATTTAGACCAGGTATACCATTGTGCGTCATAAAATCAACAGGGGAATAACAAATAATAGGGTCAGAAAGACTCAACTTATTTTTCAAAAAATAAAAAGCTTCCCGCTCTCCAGCACACCAACGGTCAGGTGCCAAACTTTTTTTATCAAAAGCTTTTTCAACCATATTAAAATCACCACATAAAACCCATGTGGCCAAAGGTAAATTAATAGCCATCCACCACCATAAAGTACACCTGTTAGGCAGCTCAGTGGAGGCATACACATTAATTATTCCAAAAGTCTTACCATTCAATTCCAATAAAGTCCATACCACTTGATTAGATGGGTCACATCCCCAAAAAACAATACTCGAGTACCACCTCGAAACAAGAATAGTGACAGCACCATCTCTCCCACCAGAATGACAATGTTAATATTTAAAAATAATAATAAAATATATGTATGGTGTGAAAAGAACATATATCATAGAATAGATTACAAATTATTAATTTGATATAAATTTTATTTAAACATATATAAAAAAATAATGTTAACATTATAAAAGAATGATAAAATATATGTATACTACGAGAAGAACATATTTTGCATTACAAGTTATTAATTTGGTATAAGTTTTATATAAACATACAAAGAGAAAGAGAGATTTTTTTTAATGGGTTTGGTCACGTCAGTAATGGTTGAGTGAATGAAAATCATTATTTTTAATGGGTTTGGTTACGTGATGGTTAAAGTATTGGTTGAACAATCAAAATTATATTTTTATTTTTGGTTTCTTAGAGAACCTTTATAAATCCTAATTTAAAAGTAAAGATAAAGTCAACTGACCTGATTGTCCAAAGAATTGAACCTAGGTAACTTTTTATGACTCTACAATTAGCAACTGACCTATACCTACAACAAAGTTTTTCATACCACTAAAAATTTTAATACTTAACTTAAATATTTATAATTAAAATTATTTATTTTTAAAATAATTAATGTTTTAATTTACTTTTATACAATATGTATTACTAAGGGTTAGGTGGATTGATAAGATTTTGGCCACTTGCCAAGAGGAGACCTAGGTTCAAACCTCTGGAGCGTGTTCAATCTGGACAAAGGTAGTAGTTTGACCTGAGTCCATTGAGTGTGTGCGAGTTTGATGATTGCAATACCAACCCGCCGAGCCATCCGGAGTCTCCCTCACTTTACGAAAAATATATATAACAATATAATTAAAAGACTTAAAATATAAATCCAACCCTCATAGTCAATTTTTAAAAATATATAATGTTTATTTGTTAATATATTATAATAATTTGAAAGAAATTAATCAATTCTTAAATAATTAAAATTATATAGTAATTCTAATAAATTTAATTAACTCCTAAAAATTAAAATAAAGTTTTATAAAAATTTGACTCGAGTTTAATCCTCATAGTAGATGTATATAAGAAATATTATTAAAAAAAAGAAGTTTGACTAAAGTTAACCTCTATATGGTTTTTAAAATATAGGGTTAATATAATTGGTAAACCCTATAGCCTTTTGTGATATAATTCATCTAATTCTTAAATTTGAAGATAAAGATCAGGTATGTACTTTACTTTGAGATTTTTTTCCCTATAGCCTTTTGAAGATAAAGATCAGGTCTTCAAAGATCAGGTACTGTACTTTGAGATTTAATTTTTTTTTTTCCAGAGGCATCTTTTTTAACATTTTAGCTCTTCTGCAGAATTCTAAGGGCAAAGGACAAAGCTTTTTTTTAACAGGTAGGTAATTTAACCATCTATGAAATAGATTTTATTTTATTTTTTTATAAAAATCTTATTAACTTTTAGGATAAAAATTGTTTTCTTTGAAATAAGTTTTTTAATTTTTTTTCTCAGACATAAAGAGTTTTTTGGTCAGAGATATACTTTCAACGGTTGTCAGAAGTTTTTTAATGTTTTTTTCTCAGAGATAAAGATTTTTTTTTGTCAAAGATATACTTTCAACTGTTGTCAGACTTGCCCTTTTGTTTATGCTGATTGCTGTAGAATTCCGTTTATCGAGAAGAGTTCCCCCACAAATCACTTCCAAATACTTCCAATTGACCATGGGAAGGGTTGGAAAAATGCTTCCGATTGTGAAGTCAGGCTGTAGCCATATATTAATATAAAGGATATATTTTGTATCTTTTATTTTTTGAGTCGTCCTTTGTGCTCCGGTAAAGAATTTTAAAATGTGGGATTTGATTAAGTCGGATTTGATTAGCCACAACTCAGCCATCAAATTGAATCAGTTGGTAAATGCGGTGATGATATGTGGAATGATAATGATGTTAGATGGTGCAGTCGTGACATTTTGCACATAAACGGCTATTACCATTTTGGTTAATGTTTCATAGCGAATTTCTAATAAAAAAACATTGTCCAGTGACATCGATCGTCAGCATAAATAGAATAGGGAAGTCATATAGCATTGACTAGAGCTTTAGAGGTTTTGGTTCCTTGCCAAAGCGGGCCCCTTGTCGTGACGAACACTTATACATTGTTTCATGTTGGTCTGTGGTTACTGTCAATCATGTAGTCTATGTAGTCTCGATATCTTCCACTGCAAGCACCCAAACTATCCAATATTGTGTCAACTGAAATAGTCCTCAAATACATGGCTATATACAGGAAAATCAATCATTGTTGGTAATTCAAAATCAATCATTCTCCAGGTCATACAGGGTGACCATCATTACCCCTACTGCAAGTGTTGTGAGCTAGGATAGAATGAAGAATGTTTTCATTTCAAAATATTACGAAGATTTAAGCAACGATGCTGACATAGCAGCAAAGCGAATAGCTTCTTCTTAACAAATAAGCCATATATTTTGTATCTTTTATTTTGTCACCTGCATGTTTATTTGAGTCGTCCTTTGTCTTGCACAAATCTCCGGTAAATAATTTTAAAATGTGGGATTTAATTTCTCGACAAAGAGATTTGATTTCTCGGACAAATTTGAAGTCGGAACATTTTGCAAATAATACGATCCCTCAAAATAAACGTTGATAACATACATGTAAATGTGGAACACGAGGAGGAGAAGTAAAAAGCTGTAAACTTATCAAATGTGGTAACTTTCTCAATACTTTCTCCAACATCAAAACCAATATACATGGGTAAGATTATACAATTCGAACCTGTAATTTGAATTGGTGAGATTATAGTATTCGATAAAGGGTGTACGTGACATATTTTCCACCTGAGAAACCTTGCTAGTGCATCCTTCTTCTTCATCGCGCTTTTCAAGTTGCATATTGCATCATTCTCATTCTCATTCTCATTCTCGCAATATTCTACATTAAACCAGAGAAATCCGTTACCAAAATAAGGAAACACACACATATTTATATGCATGAAGCACATATTTTGGTAATTAGTTCTTGAATTACCTGTGACTATAACCTTATCATGATCTATTTTAAAAGTCTAGTTTTCATTTGTTTTATATAGAGGAGAGTATCTAGTTGTCCTTCGAACTGGTTGCCTCGATTCTCTTTCCTTGGCCCTGTAGAATTTGTTCTCCATGTTGAGCTGGGAGTCGAGCCTGCAACAAAAAAAAATCATTCCCAATCGTGCTCTCCACATGGAAACGCCCCTGTAACAGATATCATCATTGGTGTTCACCTCCACTTTGATATGATGTATTATCTGCCTAAACAACAAAAAGCTTAATTTGAATGAGTGAACAGTGTAATGTAAAATAAAAATAATTTTTTTGTTGTTGTTGTTTTTACCAAGAGTTTCCTCTATAAGGAGGCAATGGATGAGCAGAATAGTTATTGAAGGTGGGGATGTGCTGAATTCCTTGCTTTTTTTTTCTTAGAAAATGAAGGAATTAATTGAAATTAAATCGCGTTAAAATCGCGTCACAAAAACACTTCGCAAATTTCTCACGGGAGGGAGGAGCTTTGGGGAAAATACTCCCAAAGTGAATACTTCGGGGAATATTTTGCCGAAGTAAAAGTACTTCGATGAAATAGTGTGCCGAAGTGAAAATGCTTCGGGGAAATTCTCAGCGAAGCAACTGCTTCGTACGGTTTTCTTTCGAAGTAAAATCACTTCGGGAATTTTCCAGCCAAAGTGACTGCTTTGGACAGGAAAGCTGCGAAGCACTTGCAGCTTATGGCAGCTTTGGCGAAGTGGCTGCTGGATTCCACTTCGGGGAGACAGAGTGGCGAAGTGCTTCTTCTGCAGAATAAATAGACAAATAAGTTTTCCCTTCAGATCAAACGGGTGATTTACCGCTTCGGGGTAAACCCTCACTAGCGTTCTTCGAGACAGAGAATAAATACACAGAGTCAAGAATTTGCAGAATAAATATCTTATATATATTGAAGTAATGCTGAATTTACAAAAGATTCCTTTTGAAGTGATTACAAACTTCTGCAAGATAGAAATTTTTAGGATAAACACACAAACTACTTGGAGACTGCTGCTCCACAGTCTGGCTGTAAGCGGCTGCTGGTTTCATCCTTCTGCTACTCTGTTGGTCGAAACCCTAGCTCTGTGGCTACTTTGGGCTCTCCAATCCTCTTTTCTACTCTCTTACGACCTCTATCCTCCTCTTCTCCAACTACACAAAATAATAAATGCCCCGGTATTTACAAACGGGGGATGAGGACAAAAGGACGGGATAAATCCACCAACCGGCTGACATAATTTAAATGCCAAAATGGGTTTTTGACCAATTGCCGAACAACCCCAACTACTCACATGATCGAGAAATTAATGCGTCGATTCCCGTGCTTGATTTTTGCTTTGGCTGATTTCCACTTCGGAGGGCAAAATGAATTTACTTTGTGGTGAAGCGTTTTATGAGGGCATTTAAAACATGCTTCGCGACGAAGTGCTTTTAGGGGGTGAGTTAAATGTGCTTCGTGGCGAAGCATTTTCCGAAGTCGTTTTATGAGTGCTTCGCGATGAAGTGATTTTAGGGGGCATCTTAATTTTGCTTCGCAACGAAGCATCTTTCAAAGGTGTTTTAATAATGCTTCGCGCCAAAGCGCTTGCGGGCATGAAGGTTGATTTAATAATTCCAACACCCTCCTTTAAACCAAACTTCACGAGTTCTCTGACGCCCAACATTTCTCATAGTCTGGCGAAGTCCTCCTTCAAGGGTTTTGTGAAGATGTCACCCAGATACTCCTTGAACCTACAAAACTGCAACTGTACTTCATCAAATTTCACCAACTCTTTGATGAAATGAAATCGGATATCAGTATTCTTCGTCCGATCGTGGAAGACTGAGTCCTTCGAGAGCGCGATGGCAAAGTTATTATCACAAAATATTGTTGTTGCTGCTTCGAGCGGATGATGTAGTTCACTTAGAACTCTTCTCAACCAGACTGCCTGGTAGACGGCTGGGGTGGCAGCAACACACTCTGCCTCTGCTGTAGATAAAGCAACTATTGGCTGCTTCTTTGAGGACCAAGAGACAACTTCGGATCCAAAATGGAAGGCATAGCCCGAAGTGCTCTTTCGATCATCTACGCTATCGGCCCAATCACTGTCAGTGTAGTCAATCAACTCAAGGTGGTCTTGTATGGCATAGTAGAGTCCATGATTTATTGTGCCATTAACATATCACAAGATTATCTTGCCTGCTTTCTAGTGAGTGTCTTTCGGAGTCTTAATAAAACTACTGATTAGACTGACTTCGAACATCAGATCTGGCTGAGTTGCAGTCAAGTACATCAGGCTTCTAACTAACATTTTATAGAGAGTTGGGTCAACACTTATGCTATTATCAGTCTTGCTCAACTTCAAGCCAGTGGCTACCGGGGTGATGGCAGGCTTGTTGTCCTCCATATTAAAATGCTTCAGGACATCCTTTGCATACTTGCCCTGAGAAATGAAGATGCCATTTGCTGATTGGACAACTTCAATGCCAAGAAAAAATTTCATCAGCCCCATGTTTGTCATTTCAAACTCGGTCTTCATGGCTATTCTGAACTATGCAAATAGGCTACTACTATTGCTAGTATATATCAGATCATCCACATACAAACAGACGATTACCATCTCACTCTCTGCATTTATCTTCAGATATAAGGTGTGCTCATATGGGAATTTTTGAAACCCATTCTCCTAAAAATAGCCGTCAATCCAGTTGTACCATGCCTAGGGTGCTTGCTTAAGCCCATACAGGGCCTTCTTTAGCTTCATGACCTTGTCTTTTTGCCCTTGTATTTCATATCCGTGTGGCTGGTCTATGTAGAGCTCTTCTTCCAACACTCCATTCAGGAATGTAGACTTGACATCCATCTGGTACACACTCCAGCCTTTCTGAACTGCCAGTGCCAGAATCATTATGACTATGTCAAGTTGGGCTACAGGTGCGTACACCTCATGATAGTCAACTCCTAAATTCTGCTTGTAGACTTTCACCACTAATCTGGCCTTATGCTTGTCAACTTCTCCTTGGGCATTAAACTTCGTTTTATACACCCACTTGACCCCAATGGTCTTCTTTCCTGCTGGAAGATTTGTCAGTTGCCATGTCTCATTCCTCCCAATGGCTGCTATCTCCTCATCCATCACATTCACCCATTTGTGATTCTGACTTGCCTCTTCAAACTCCACTAGATCACATTAAGTAAATAAAGAAAAATTAGAATATTCTTCTTTTGAATGATTTTGGGTTACCTCATAAATGTCTTGCAATCTTCGAGTCTTTGTGGGTGTCCTCAAATTTTGAATTCTGCTTGCAAGAGGTGACCAAGATGATGAGGCTATGCTGCTACTGGCACCACTGTTGCTGCTTGAAGGTACAGGTGGCTGCACACTATCTTCCTCCAAGTTTACAGGTTCAACAATTGTTGGTTCAGGCTAACCAGTCTTTGACTTCCAGTTCCAGGATTCATCCTCCAAGAACTTCACATCTCGACTGATGAAAAGTTTCTTCGTCACAGGATTGTATAGCTTGTATGCATTTGCTTATTTTTTGTACCCCGTGAAAATATATTTTTTAGCTTTGTCATCATGCTTTTGCATTTTCTCATCTGGAACATGTGCATATGCTATGCACCCAAAAACTTGCAAATGAGCCACACTTGGCTTCAAATTGCTCCAGGATTCCTCCAAAATTTTGCCCTTCACACTCTTGGTGAGACATCTGCTCAACAGATAAATTGCACATGACACTACTTCTACCCAGAAATCATATGGCAATCTTTTCACAGTGAACTGCCTTTGAATTCCATACTGTTTATAGAAGTTGTGGAATTCGTTGGAGATGTATTCTCCTCCTCCATCAGTTCTTAGAGTCTTGAATTGATAGCCACTCTGTTTCTCAACCAGAGCCTTGAACTCCTTAAACTTCCCAAATGCCTCTAACTTCAGCTTAATGGGATAAACCCATGTCTTCCGGGTAAAGTCATCAATGAAAGTCAGGAAGTGTTTGTTGCCGATATATGAACTGGTTTGCATGGGACTGCAAATGTCTGAGTGCACTAGTTCCAATGGCCGTGATGCTCTCCAAGACTGTCCTATAGGGAATGCATCCTTGTGCTGCTTACCGACTAGGGAACCTTCACAAACTTGGTTCAGTTTCTCAATAAGGGGTAAACCCTTCACCATCTGCTTATTGTGCAACAAATTCAGGCCACTAAAACTCAAGTGACCAAATCTGAGATGCCACAACCAGGTAGCATCCTTCACAACTACACTCAGAGACATTAATGATTCATTCTGAATCTGCAGTAGAAACATTTTGTTTTTTTTCATGGACACTATTGCAATTTGTCCATGCACTTTGTCTCTGATGGAACAGACACTGTCTTTGAATTGAACAGTGTGTCCCTTCTACACAAGTTTTCCAACACTCAACAAGTTGTGTTTCAACATAGGCACATAATAAACATCACAAATTTGTTTTATTTCTCCGTGTCGGGTGTAGAAGAGGATTTTACCTTTCCCCATCATGGGAACCTTGCTGTTGTTCCCCATATTGACTTTGGATTGGATTGATTCATCCAATTGTGAGAACATCTCTCTATTCCCAGTCATGTGGTTGCTACACCCACTATCAAGATACCAAATGTTTTTCTTGCTCTCCTCTTCAACACTACAAGTCAACAACATATTTCCTCCTACCGCATTTCCAACTTCTTCCATATAATGGGCTTGCTGCTAATTCTCGTTCGCCATCCTCGTTCTACACTATGAGATGTAATGCCCAAATTTTTTGCAGTAGTAGCATTCGACATTTGACATGTCCTTCTAACTAGATCCCCTTTGCTAATTTTTGCTAGTGCCTCTTCCTCCTTGCTGATGAAAGTTATAGTTGGTTTCATTGTCATGAGGGTTTGATCTCCCTCCTTGCTTGTTGCTTCTCCCACGCCTACTTCTACCTCTTCCACCTTGAGAACTATAGGCGCTATAGTGGGAGTCTTGACTGCTGCTGTCTCGAACTGAGACTTGCGCTTTGAAAGCTTTCTCCAGAGAGGACTGAGTTGAGCAGCTCAACCTATGCTCATGTGTCTGCAGAGAGCCCATGAGTTCATCCACTGAAAGGGTTGTCAGATCCCATGACTCCTCTATTGCAATCACAAAAGAGTCAAATTTAGCTGGTAGACTTCACAGAATTTTCTCCATGATCCTTTGATTTTGCATAGTTTCACCATTCAACCACATCTGGTTGATGACATCTATCATTTGGGTGAAAGTCACTCATCGTCTCGGACTCACTCATCTGCAGGTTCTCAAACTCCCTCTTGAGCATCTACAGTTTTACCAACTTCATTTTGTTGGTGCCCTGGTACGAGCTGGCCAAAATATCCTAGTCCTGCTTGGCCTTGGTGGCTGATGCGATCCACGGGAAGATGGTCTCCTCAACCACTTCCATGATATAGAATAGGGCCTTTTGGTCTTTCTTCTGGTTCTCCTTTAGAATATCTCTGTTAGCTTGGGAGAGGGTGACCAGTGCTGCTGCATCTGTCGATTTCGGGTAACCATTCTCGATGAAGTCCAACAAATCTTGAGACCCAAACAAAATCTTCATCTGGATTCTCCAGTAATCATAGTTCTTGCCATTAAATCGTGGGATCTGCAACTGCAGGGAATTATTTCTAGAAGCCATGCTTCTATCTCCGCGTCATGACACCATAGGCTCTGATACCAATTTGAAGGAATTAATTGAAATTAAATCACGTTAAAATCATGTCACAAAAACACTTCACAAATTTCTCATGCGAGGGAGGAGCTTCGGGGAAAATACTCCCAAAGTGAATACTTCGGGGAATATTTTCCCAAAGTAAAACTACTTCGGGAAATAATGTGCCGAAGTGAAACTGCTTCGAGGAAATTCCCAGTGAAGCAACTGCTTCGCATGGTTTTCTTTCAAAGTAAAATCACTTCGAGAATTTTCCAGCCGAAGTGACTACTTCGGACAGGAAAGCTGTGAAGCACTTGCAACTTACGACAACTTCGATGAAGTGGCTGCTGGATTTCACTTCGGGGAGACAGAGTGCCGAAGTGCTTCTTTTGTAGAATAAATAGACAAATAAGTTTTCCCTTCAGATCGAATGGGTGATTTATTGCTTCAAGGCAAACCGTCACTGGCGTTCTTCGAGACAGAGAATAAATACACAGAGTTAAGAATTTGCAGAATAAATATCTTATATATATTGAAGTAATGTCGAATTTACAAAAGCTTCCTTTTGAAGCGATTACAAACTTCTAAAAGATAGAAATCTGCAGGATAAACACACAAACTACTTGGAGACTGCTGCTCCACACTCTGGCTGTAAGCGGCTGCCACTTTCACACTTCGGCTACTCTGCTGGTCGAAACCCTAGCTTTGCGGCTACTCTGGGCTCTCCAATCCTCTCTGCTGCTCTCTTCTGGCCTCTATCCTCCTCTTCTCCAACTACACAAAATGATAAATGCCTCGGTATTTATAGACGTGGGATGAGGACAAAATATTGGGATAAATCCACCAACCGACTGACAGAATTTAAATGCCAAAATGGGTTTTCGACCAATTGTCGAACAACCCCAACTACTCGTACGATCGAGAAATTAATGCGTCGATTCTTGCGCTTGATTTTTGCTCTACTGATTTCCACTTCGAAGGGTGAAATGAATTTACTTCGTGACGAAACATTTTTTGAGGACATTTAAAACATGTTTCGTGGTGAAGTGCTTTTATGGGGTGAGTTAAATGTGCTTCGCGGTGAAGCATTTTTTGAAGTCGTTTTATAAGTGCTTCATGGTGGAGTGATTTTAGGGGGCATCTTAATTTTGCTTCCCAACGAAGCATCTTTCGAAGGTGTTTTAATAATGCTTCGTGCCAAAGATCTTGCAGGCGTGATGGTTGATTTAATAATTCCAACAAAAAAAGAGGGTAAAATTTTTAGTAACTCAACAAAACATCGAAGATACAAAGAAAAGGAAGAAGTTATACAGACAAATCAACTCTCAATAAATAAGAGAGATATTGAGAGCAATCAGAAGAAAGTTGAGTCCAATTTTGAACATCCCAACCATCCTGAATCTCAAAAGCCCATTTAGCTAACAAATCCACTACCCCATTCCACTCTCGAGGAATATTCACAAAAGAAATGAACTCCAAGTAAGTAGAGATATTGAGAATTTTTTGAGCAATCCAACTCAACGGCCAACTCCCATGAAGACTATCGCCAAAATTCAACAAATTTATAACAATCTAAGAATCAGATTCACAAATAATATGACACCAACCCAAAGCATACCCTTGCTCCAAATCATATAAAATTGCAAGATCTTCCATGAAGTTATTAGAATGATATCCCTTAAAGTAAGAGAAAAAAAATTGGACAATACCACTACTGTCCCGCCCCACACCACCAATACCAGCATTACCCAGATTACCCTAGGAAGATCCATCCGTATTAATATTTAGCACTCCTAGAGGAGGTAGATTCCATTTACCAGCCCTCCACACCTGATTACTCTGACCCATCCATCTACAAGAGACATTAGGACTAGGACCATTAACCAACAAACCTAATATTTCCATGATCTGACATTCCGCTTGGTCCACGGGAGAAATAATCTAACATTTTGCATACACAGTTTCTCGTATCATTCATAAAATCCTCTGCCAGACCTGAGAAGCAGTTAACTCCTTCCCTTGGAAAATTTGGCAGTTTTGTTCAAGCCAAATCTTCCTAAAAATGCACGAAGGACCAATGCTCCACCCAACTTGTAAAAAGAAAGCCGTTGTAGGATGCCGACCCATAATCCTCAAAAAATCAACTATAGATGAAGCATGCGAACAAGGTTGATTCCACTCCTCACCAATAATGCTAGAGTTGACAAGCAAAGTCACATTGGAGAAGTAAATTCCCAATAGACTCCTCATTCTTCCCACAATTATAGCATAAAGAGAGGCTAGCAAAAACACACTTTTGAAGATTATCCCAAGTGAGACATCGATTATGAGTATCCAACCACACATAAAACTACACTTAGGCCAAATAAACTTATTCCAAACTTGCTTCCACCACGAGACCGCATCCTTCCCAAACCGCTATCGATCCAAAATACAATAACCAAGAACAACAAAAAATATCCTTTTATTATCCCTCCCCCATGCTAGCACATCATCCCCAGGTAGATAAGAGCAGGGAAAGCTAGCCAAAATATGGGCCAGTTCTGCCCTCGCATCCATAGTGCCACCAGCATGCCATTCTTGAGGATCCTTCCACTGGAAACTAACCATCTGATCAAAGGACTTAATAATTTTGAAATCCGCCACCCTCACCCATCTAGAATCCAAAAAGCATTGAACAAGATATTGAAGATGGGGAAACTCACTAAGGAGAGGAGAAAAGCCATCCTAAGAATCATGCCAAAAAAGATCCCAAGACCCAGTATACCAAATCTATAACAACCTCTACTTAACCAACTCTCCACCCTTCTTCAGAGTATTCCAAACAAATGATCCTCGACTAGTCAAGCTGTATCTAGGAATCTTAGAACCTTCCACCCCCCTACGATACTTGTGGGAGATAATCCTAGCCCAAGTTTGCTCTTGATTACTACACTAACACCAATACAGCTTAGCAGCCAAAGCAATCCCAAAATAGAGCTTAGATGGAGACCCAATCCCCCTTCTTACTTTGATCGATAAATATTATCCCAATTAACAAGACTCCATTTTGAGGAATCAAGATTACCAGCCCATAAAAATTTCCTAGAAAGAGAATCCAGATCATGAAGAAAACTTGTCAGAGCAATCTGAATCCAGATCCTGAACAACCGACTTCAGAAGTAAAATACAACCAGAAAAAGTCAACCATCTGTGAGTCCAATGACTAACTTGACTATGGAATTTATCAAGGATGTTAGTCCAAACCGACCTAGGTAGAGGAACAACAAAAATAGGAATCCTCAAGTACATAAGGGAAAGAGTCCCAACTTGAAACCTGAGAATCTGAATGATTCTAGCTTGAATCCTGGGATCCGTACTAAAAAAGAAAATAGTAGACTTGTGCTCATTAATATTCTGACCAGAGATAACTAAATACATATCCAACACACGTCTAAAGTTGGTTGCTTCATGAATAGAAGCCACACCCAAGAGAGCAGTATCATCAACAAACTAAACATGAGAAATAGCCGACCTACTAGTCTCCCATTTTCACCCATGAATAAGACCCTGGTGAACCTGATCTTTAAGCAAACGACCCAAATATTCAACCATAATTATAAACAAGTAGGAAGATAAAGTATCCCCCTACCGAAGACCTTGGGAAGCATGAAATAGAGGAGAGGGCTCTCCATTAATTAGGACATAATATGAGGGAGTCGTAATAAAACTCATAATCCACTCAATCCAAGAAGGATCAAATCCAAAGACCAAGAGGATTTTGTGAAGAAAATACCATTTCACCCTATCATAAGCCTTCACCATATCTGGCTTCAAAAACATAAATTTATGCTTAGAAGTGCTCATAGAATGAATAACCTCAGAAGAAATAGCCACCCCATCTAGAATCTATCGACCAGCCACAAAGCCACCTTGCTCATCATAAACAACTCTATCCAGCCAAGGCTTGAGACACTCCACAATTAGCTTTGTAATAATTTTATACACCACATTATAGAGAGCAATAGGCTGAAATTGATCAAAGGAGCTAGCCCCCTTGATTTTTGGAATTAGAACCAAAAAAGTGGAATTCAAAGTTTTCAACAATTGATGGTTATGAAAGGACTCAAGAACAACCTTCATAATATTAGATTTAATAATTTTCCAAAAGTATTGAAAGAACTCAACAGGGAATCCATCAGGCCCTGGAGCTTTCCTAGTCTTCATAAGGAAAACTACCATTTCTAGTTCATCAATGGAAATAGGTTGAAGAAGACATACATTGATATATTCTAAAATAACAAAAGGAATACAACGCAAAATAGTATGATCATCAGTGTGATCCACACAAGAATCCTTGAAATATAAGAAAGAAAAGAACTGAACAGCCTCCCAAGAGATATCCTGAGAAGCAGACAACTAAATACCTTGAGAAGAAATAATTGAAGAAATACCATTGCCATATCTTCGAGCCTTAACAATGTTAATGAAAAAAGTTGTATTACGATATCCTTCCTGTAACCATTCCACTCTGGCCTTTTGCTTCCAAAAAATTTCTTCTCGAAGATCCCACTCTTGAAGCTCATGCAAAGCTTCAGAGTCCTCCTGTAGATTCTACACCATAAGCCCATGCTCTTTGATATATCTGGTGATAACATCAAGCCTACTTTGGGCCAAAGCTTTAGCCTAAAACAAATTCTTGAAACACTGTCTGTTCCACTTTTTGACTTGAAATTTCACAAATTGGAGCCTTTTAACAAAAGATTACATAGCAGTGCCATGGGAAGGACAACCCTGAATCCACTATACTTTCATCAAGTTGTACAAAGAGGGATCCCTAAGCCACATTAACTAGAATTTAAAACTTATATGATGACCCATTCCTTGCTGAGAGATAGCAAGTTTAATAGGCCAATGGTCCGATCCCCTCTAGTCAAGAACCTCCGAATTAATAACCCAATAATTGCTAACCCAATATGAAGAAGAAAGAAATCTGTCCAACCTCTCAGAGATCGAGTTAGAATCACATTGTCTATTCATCCAAGTGAACACACCATTCGTCGGCTTAACATCTACAAGATTAAGAACCTGAATATTATCATTAAGGAGCCTAGAGGTAGGCCCCAAAGTACCCACACCTCCCCGCTTCTCATCAATAATAGATATAGCATTAAAATCCCCTTCCATAATCCAAGGATAGAATAGAACCAAGGCCCGAACACTTTGAATATGGTTCCAAGGCAAAACCTTCCCAAGACCCTTCCTTACCAAGCGCACCAAATACCGTTGAAAGTGAACTCTTTCCATCGTTGCTACTTTGATAATGGATGGAATGGAAGAATACATCTAAAGCTCCGCCGTCTTTTCACGAATGTGGAGGCTTGTGACTCTGTGAGGAAACCAAAAACAGAAACTCAAAAGAAGTTGACCGTTTTTAGAGTTTTGGTTTTCTTGAAATCTCATTTGGCGCGTAGAATGACAACTAAATATTCCGAAGCTACAACTTTGAAACAACTCAACTCACAGATTATCTCTGATACTATATGTAAAACCTAAATAGATTTACTTAAACTTTGACTTGCCCAAGATTAATTAAATTCCACATAAACATGAATCAACAATATTTTAAAATTATATAAAAACACTAAAAAAAGTATTATTGTTATAGAAAATATGCACATATTTTAGCCATTCATAGTATTTGATTTTATTTTGGTAAAATTTAAATTTCAAAAGATATTTGTATAAAATGATATAAGAAAGTTAATTGTGAAAACTTAAGAGTCAAAAAGATGGCAAATATCTTTGATAAAAAATATTTTAATAAAAAAGTAAATTAATAATAATTTAATTAATTTAATGTAATAAAAACAATATAATGTTTTATTTTTTATTTTTAATAAAAGTGATCTAATAAAAATTTTACATAACTTAAAAGAAAAACATATAACTTTTTAAAAAATATTGTATTCTTTGTGATATATCACTAACACAACATTCTCCATGCAGACACTCTTTGAAATTTTGAAAAAAAAACTGCAAACGAAAATGACAAGAAGGTAATTGTTTTTTTATTTTTAATATTCAGACTGTATTATCTAAATCTTTTCGTGTTGACACTATAACCATTACACTAGAACCAAACTTCAAATGCAGGTCTTGTCGCAATGTTTCAAAGTTCCAAGAAAGAAAAATAAAAGAATCAATTCAGTAAGTTCATCGAGTTCGTCAAGTCACAAGAAAACAAAAGTAAATATTATTCTTTTTCCTTCAGGAAGCATGAAGATATCAAATGAATGCTGATAATTAATTGATGCAATGTATTTTTGCAAATTAATTGGCCTACTATTTTTTAATTTCTTTTTTACTGACACCAAAACCAAATTTTAAATGCAGGTTTCCAGTTATCACAAAACAAAAGTAAATATCAATATTTTTTCTCATCGCCGTTGAACCTACTATTATTGTTTAATTATGAACCAGGAAGAACATCTAATATTTAAATGGTGCAATGTATTTTTAAAGTTATTAATCACTCGTTGTATAATTTAAATTTGTTTTACAGAAATATTCATAAGATACTCTTTCAGCCAGGTGTTCTGGAAGATGGAATTGCTTTGGCTTACCATGCAGAAGGGAAGGTATTAATGGCATGAATTGATTTTAGTTTCATAAAAATTTATGGTTGATTTATTTAATAATCCTATCAGGTTTTCCATTGAAACATGATGGATTGTGTATAGGCTATAAAGAGTGGACGCAAGCAAGGGCTTGGAATTCTATGTAATTGTTGTATGAAAGAGGTGGGTATGGATGTATAAGTATTTGGTTGTTTAATTTACAAATGCTTTGTGTTTCATGGTGAGATTTTTTACTTCTTTCTCTGCATTTCAAACAGATGAATTATACTCAATTTGAGAGGCATTGTGGATACTCTCGAAGAAAAAATCCGTAAGTCCGTAAGTTCTAGTTCGCATTGTAATTACAATGTGTCCATGAATTGTATTGAGAAAATAAATTAGACTTATACACATTGTAATTAAAATTTTGCCATGAATTGTATTGAGAAACTAAATTAGACTATGTATTGACCAGTTATTATAGCATCATCCTTCCAAATGGCCAGTCTCTTCATCAGCATGCACTGTCCATCATATTTTCAGAAGACACTGATGATGTGTGTGTTGTATGCGGAAGTGGTGGTACTCAAGTTTTGTGTGACGATTGCAGAACATATTTTCACAATGGTGAGTGTTATTTGATAATTTTGTTTTAAGAAACACAAAATGATTGCTTGTGTCCTAGAACTTTTATTCTTATATCTATTTTACCTTTCAA
Organism: Wollemia nobilis; assembly: GCA_028583015.1. Lineage (NCBI taxonomy): Eukaryota > Viridiplantae > Streptophyta > Pinopsida > Araucariales > Araucariaceae > Wollemia > Wollemia nobilis. Next base: position 61,846 of record JAQPPZ010004029.1, read on the forward strand.
TTTGTTAAGGTTGTTTACTCTACTACCATATGTTGATATTCTCTTTCTATGTTATTATATATGTTACTGGTGAGTCCTTTTTAGGTGAGTGGCTACAATTTTACTTGTATAGTTTACTTGATTCAAGTGAGTTTTTTAAAGATATTTTGGCCTTTTCTTGGTATATTATTATTATCATATGTTGATATTATCTTTCTATGTTATTATCTAAGTTACTAGTGAGTCCTTTTTAGGTGAGTGGCTACAATTTTACTTGTATAGTTTACTTTTCAAGTGAGTCTTTTAAGATATTTTGGCCTTTTCTTGGTATATTATTATTTGGTTATTCTTTGCGCCCGTCGGTTTAAGGGTTTTAATTTTAATGGTTGTATTACCGCGAATTTGTTTGTATATTTACAAATAAAGAAACAAGTGTGCATCCAGTCAGAATGTGTGGGTTCTGGACAATTTAAACGACGGTGATCTGGAACAAGCAACCGAGACATGCGATTTATTTTAAATTAGAAGTTGAAGAATTCGGTAACAACTTTTTCTTTGTTTGAATATATGCTTCTTTTCCATTGCTACAATTGTAACATTTTATTTGATTTCATTTGAAAGGTTTGTAATTCACCAAATTGTTGAAAATATCACTTCATGTTTTCCGGAATCACAGATCTATTAAGTTTGCTCAATCTGCTGGTTTTATTATTGGTCTTCTTACCCATCTTTTTATTTTTATTAGTAAATCTGTATATTATAGCTTGGTGTTTTTTTCAAAGGAAGACCGATTCGTACTCATCTGGCTTCAACAAACCAAACTAGCATACCATTTTTCCGAAGGAAGAGAAGTTGCTGAAAATGGAGAAGAGAGAAACAGAAACTGTACTGTCAGAAATACCACATCATGTAAAGGAGGAAATACTAGTTTTACTTCCATTGGATACTATAATCCGTTTTTATGAAATTTCTAAGGAGTGGAACGCTCTATTGGCTTCTTCCAGATTTATATACAAGTGGAATCACGGTACAACTAGGAGTCCATGGTTATTACTGTGTGGACCAAGGTGTGAGGAACAACAATACAGAGTGTATTGCTTCTCCGACTGCAGATGGAAGGTCAAAAACCTAGAAAATTTTCCGCGGGGTAGATTTATTTTCTTTTGGGGTAGATTTATTTTCTTTGATGACTGCTTTTCAAATTTAGCTTATTTAAACGTAGAATATAATTTAGTCGTGTTACTCAATAAAAGGAAATATATAAATCAACAAGATCTTAAACATATATACTCTAGATAGAAAAAAGTAAAATTAAAAATGAAAAAATTAAAAATTTATTTATTCTGGCATATAAATAGAACGGCCTCGACAATTTATAATTGATTGTTTTTTTTTTTCAATGGAGAAAAATTAAAGATTTATTTGTTCTAGCATATAAATAGAACGACCTCGTCAATTTATCATTGATTGAATTTTTTTTGTTCTGTGGAGACTATAAAGTTACTTTGTCTTGTAGAAAATATTAAGTTTTCTATCATATTATTGAGCATTTTTATTTCAGAAAAATCAATGACAAGAATTTTGATCAAGTTGTAAATGGCCAGTTATTATAGCATCATCCTTCCATTCGAGTGACAAATCGTTGTAAGTTGTACTAAATTTCTGTTATGAATCTTTGAGTAAGTAGGTAAAATATATCTCAAAGCTGCTGCAATGTCCCTGTCTGCCATTTTTATCTCTGAACATTCCTCTTTACAGACCATTGGAATTTCCAAAGTTGGAAGAATAGATTTTTGTCACAGCAGGCATTAATGCTACCAACTTTACTTTTTGGGGGATCTCTTTTCTTTTTCGTGTGGGCAACCACCTCAATGTATATGATTGACTTTCATGGCAGGATTATTGTTTAAACTGCAGGATCCCATGAAAACCATGAAGAAATAAACTGGTGGACCATAGAATAAATGACCCAAACTTGTTCTCCTCCTCACCCAAAGTATACATTATACTTTTTCTCAAAGTATTATACGTAGGTTTAGCGCTTCTCTGTTTGGATTTGATAAAATCCTGGGAGTACAAAGCTAGTTTATAATTTTTTTTATGAATTTTATATCAAAGCCCGTTTATAACTTTTAATTTTAATTCTAATTGTAGACTAAATTCTCGACTACTTTTTCATGTATACATTGTTCTTTGATGACTGCTTTTCAAATTTAGCTTATTTAAACGTAGAATATAATTTAGTCGTGTTACTCAATAAAAGGAAATATATAAATCAACAAGATCTTAAACATATATACTCTAGATAGAAAAAAGTAAAATTAAAAATGAAAAAATTAAAAATTTATTTATTCTGGCATATAAATAGAACGGCCTCGACAATTTATAATTGATTGTTTTTTTTTTTCAATGGAGAAAAATTAAAGATTTATTTGTTCTAGCATATAAATAGAACGACCTCGTCAATTTATCATTGATTGAATTTTTTTTGTTCTGTGGAGACTATAAAGTTACTTTGTCTTGTAGAAAATATTAAGTTTTCTATCATATTATTGAGCATTTTTATTTCAGAAAAATCAATGACAAGAATTTTGATCAAGTTGTAAATGACAAATTCGCGGTATTGAACAGTTATTATAGCATCCTCCTTCCAAATGGCCAGTCTCTTCATCAATATGCACTGTCCATCATAAACCAAAGATCTGTACATGATAAGGTGCAAATCTTTACAGATCATAATGATGATGTGTGTGTTGTATGCGGAAGTGGTGGTACTCAAGTTTTGTGTGACGATTGCAGAACGTATTTTCACAATGGTGAGTGTTATTTGATAATTTTGTTTTAAGAAACACAAAATGATTGCTTGTGTCCTAGAACTTTTATTCTTATATCTATTTTACCTTTCAATTTGTTAAGGTTGTTTACTCTACTACCATATGTTGATATTCTCTTTCTATGTTATTATCTATGTTACTGGTGAGTCCTTTTTAGGTGAGTGGCTACAATTTTACTTGTATAGTTTACTTGATTCAAGTGAGTTTTTTAAAGATATTTTGGCCTTTTCTTGGTATATTATTATTATCATATGTTGATATTATCTTTCTATGTTATTATCTAAGTTACTAGTGAGTCCTTTTTAGGTGAGTGGCTACAATTTTACTTGTATAGTTTACTTTTCAAGTGAGTCTTTTAAGATATTTTGGCCTTTTCTTGGTATATTATTATTTGGTTATTGATTTTCTAATGTATGAAATACGTTTTGGGTGTAATTTGTTGTCAAATATCCACCATGAAATTTTAAATTGGTATGATGGTTTCATTCTCCACATATTACGTATGTGTTGGATAATTTAGCAATTTAACATGATCCATGGTATAAATCTTCTGTCTTGCTCCATGATCCCAATTCTTGCAAGTATTGAATTATAAAAATGCAAATTTAATATAAGGGATAAATAATCATATAGATCAACAAGTTGGTACTTTTCCTAAAAAGGATTAATGTATATACCTATGTCTGAATTATACAAAGTGACATGTGTTGCACAATTAGAACTAAATATTTTGCATAAATTGGTAACTAGTGATATACTTTGTCTTGAAATGATTTTCTAATGAGAAAATAATACTTGCATTACAATTAAACATACCTTGTCACTTTAAAATGAAAAGTACACAGTGAGGCTTGTAAGGTAAGCAAAATTTAAGATATAATATTAATATGAAAATTTATACATGAGCCAAAGACCCAAAATTGTGGGTGCTTTAAGTCCTTCAATGTGATTTTTTTTTTTTAGAGTGATGTTTTCATTTTTTATTCCATCACAAAATAGAAAGAAAAATCAAACAAAATTTAGGAATTTTTAAGTTTCCACATATATGATATCATACTAATGCTTTGAATAGTTGGTAATGTTTTGTTATTTTATGTTTAGTTTGTGTCCCTCCTTTGGTTTTGGACTCATAACTTCTATCCCTCTCCATGGATTTCTATTTTGTAATGCTCAACTATAATGGAATTTCTACCACTTCATAATAAGAGTATGTAAAAGTTGTTTGGTTTGTATATGCATGACAGGTTGCACACGGTTGAATCAATTTACGAATAAAGTGAAGAGGTATTACCTTGATTGTGAGCATCATAATCATTTTGGGTCCAACATGGGTAAAAATTCCCAAGTTTCAAGAAGGATAGGAGGTTGGTTAACTAAGAAGAAGCGTTCTCCCCGTTCTCATGTAGTAAAGGCAACAAACAAAGGTGGTTGTGTCATATGCAGGTATGCTTTCTATTGTTTGAACTTTAAAGTTTGTTTATGTTATTTTAGTAATATTGATGGATGGGTTTTATTTATTTATTTAAATCAACATAATAAAAATAAATATATTATTTATTATTATATAGGGATAAGGTTGAAAGGCATGTAGAGCATAAACAAATTACTTGTACTTAGGCTTTTTTAGAGTCATCAAAAGGACTTGGACATATCTTACTAAATTTAAATAATCTATGCTAACTATATAGTCATATTCTAGGTAAGATCAAATTGTGAATGATTTATACTTTTTTTTGATAATTTAACATATTTGTATTAACAGGGTTTTAAAGCACAACCCCTCTAAAGCTTACTATAATAGGGAAAGCAATAGTCATTCTTGACCATAAACACAACAACAACATTTTGAGGAAAGCTCCTCACTCAAGAACCATTACACAAGATAAAAATAGACATGAGGCCCCCAGGCCTTAAAACACCTAAACCAAAAAGAAGAACCCACAAACTAGGCACACAGGCTTAAATCTAGCCAACATAAGGAAACCTCACACAAGATAGAAGTACCACTTACAATGTTTCGCTACCTTGGGGAATTTTATCCCTTTCCACCACCATGGAAATTTTATCAGGCAAGTCGTTAGTCCACGTCACGAGGTCTTGCATATTCACCCCTCTTTTGGCCAACCTGTCAGCCACCTGGTTGCCTTCACCAAAATTATGTTGAAACATGATTTCTTGGCATTTAGAATCAAGGGTATTTACCTCAATAATAAGGTCCTTAATTTTCTAGGCCATGTCGTCTCTATCCTTCTTCATGTAGTTGATAGTGCTTAAGGAATCTTCTTCAACAATAAGTTTTCCTAGGAAATTTTGTGACAACAACCCTCTCCACATGGCTATGGACTCTACAAATTGGTTGGATTTAACTCCAATTCCTTCTAAGAAAGCAAGGATGACATATCCAAGATGATTTCCAAGGATACCTCCAGCACCTACCATTCTAGGATTGTCCTTAGCAGCACCATACAAATTCAATTTCAACCAACCATGAGGTAGAGGAGTCCATTTGCAAGTGGATCTGGTTTTGACAAGTGGTTGACCAGAGGTGACCTCAAGAGAGAAATCTAAAGATTTGGCAATGATGTTCTCAACACAACTTGTTGGGGTCTCGGATAAACTTATGAGGCTAGCATTTTCTTTTGCGAAGCTCAAATTTTTTTTGGCTATGGACAGAGAGTCTTTCCTAAGATTTGAGAACACGCACTTATTTATTTCAAGCCAAATTTACCATAAATAGTGGTGTAGACATGATGAACATAAAAAAATTAGATGATAATTTTTTAAAGGATTGGACCACCGAAGGAATAAATCTATTAAGGAAGCAGGTTGGGCCACGAGACTCCAAATGATTTTAGCAATTGATATAAAATAGAGGATGACACAGGACACATCAAAAATAAATGGGCAGGGGATTCTTAGTCGGACTGACACATGTAGCATGTATTTGGGATAGACCTCTTTTGATGAGGTTATTGGTGGTTAGGATTTTTTTTTGGACGGTGAGCTAGGCAAAGTAGGAAATTTTGAGAATGAGGTTCTTGAGCCAAACGCTCTTAAAAGGGAATCCTGCATCCACCTCCTCAATAGTTAGCAAATAAGCTAATTTAATAGTAAACTCACCAGAATCTAAAGTTTCCCAAATCAAATCATTGATGGTGTTGTCTGAAGGAATAAGTGTACAATTCAATAGGATTTGAAGTCCTAAAGATTTGGTCTCCTGGTTGGGACACTTGATATGCTTCCAAGTTTTCCTTCCATGATGAAGAGTGATAAAGTTAGACACCTTAGTCCCAAAAATGACATCAGTGAACTGCTTGAGGCCCACCAAAAATGGGTCCAAAATAAAGGGATTATCAGTGATCCACTTGTCATTCCAGAATTTGACTCTTCGCCCATCACCTAACCTCCATATCAGACCCTATTTCATAAGACTCCTTGAGGCTAAAATCAATTTACAAAAGGAAGACCCACCTTGGGATACTATGATGCTGATAAAATCTATGCCTTGCAAATATTTTCTTTTTAAAATGTGTATCCAATCAGTGTCATCATTCCGTAGGAGACGCTAAGCCTACTTTGCCACTAACACCATATTAAGGTGATGGATTCTTCAGAGCCTGATTCCTCCCATGATCTTGGGCTTGCAAAACTTATCCCAACTTATCAAATGGAAGCGATTTCTATTCTCTAAACTTGACCAAATAAATATCTTTTGGATCTTCTCACTTTTATTGAGAACAGAGGTAGGGGCTTTAAAAATGGACATAAAGTAAATATATATGCTTTGGATAGAAGTTTGCATTAGGATAGCTTTCACTTATTGATTCAACAGATTTAATTTCCACCCGACAAGTTTTCTATGTATCTTATCTATAACTTCGTTTCACATGGTGGGGCTGGCAACTCTTGAGAAGAGAGGGAGTCCAAGGTAGCAATTTGGTAAAGGTGAGATGGCACACTCCAGGATTCTGGAAAATTTTCTTTGGCATTGTAATGGGGTGTTGAGAAAATAAAGTATACTTTTATTGAAGTTCACATTTTGTCCAACAGCCTCCTCATACATCCTGAGGATATATATAATTACCTTCACCTCGATAATAGATGCATATGTGGAGAGAATGGTGTCATACACGAACTACTGATGAGAAAAAAGTTCAGTTAGGGATGCTGCCTTTACTTCGAATATTATTTCCACTCTCATGGCCACTGAAATCGACCGTCTAAGGGCTTCAACCATTAGGATAAATAAGAGAGGTGAGATGGGGTCTCCTTGCCTTAAGCCTCTATTGCTTTTGAAAAAACCTGTCGATAAGCCATTGACCAAAATTGAAAACCATGAGTTAGATATGCACCCTTTGATCAACTCAACCCAATCGGGATGGAACCCAAATTTTAGGAGAATAGCCTCAAGAAAGTCCTAGTTCACCCTATCAAAGGCTTTGTTCATATCTAATTTAAGTAAGAAGGTCAATTTTTTTGTTCTTTTTGTATAATGTAAGGCTTTGTGGATAATGATAACTCCATCTAGAATGGATATCCCTTTTACAAATATTCCCTGGAACTTATCTATGATTGATGGTAATACTAGTCTTAATCTATTGGCAATGGTCTTGGATAGAATTTTGTAGACCACATTGCAAAGACCGACAAACCTGTAATCAGGTATTGATTTGGCTTTAGGGTTCTTTGGGATTAGGGCAATAAACATGGTATTTATTCCATGAGGAACTGAATTTGTGGACTGGAGTTGTTTGACAACCTAACGGACATCCTCCCCATCAATATCCTAAACCATTTGGAAGAATTAAGGAGAGAACCCGTTAGTCCTAGAAGCCTTGTTCGGGTCCATGTCAAAAAGAGCCTGTTTTATCTCATAATTGTTGAGTAGGACCAGCAATTGATGATTCACCTCTTCAAAAATAGAGTGGGGAACATGATGAAGCATGAAGTTTCTAGCCCTTTCCAAACTTGGGTGTGACTCACCAAGTAAGGATGAAAAATAAGACACAACTTCATTTCTAATTTCAAATGGGTCTAAATAAAGTGTACCATCACTTAAGATGAGTTTAGAGATTCTATTGTTGCTACGGTTTCTCAGTACGATTGCATAGAAGAACTTTGTGTTGGCATCATCAAATTTGAGCCATAAGGCTCAATACTTTTACCTCCAAAATATCTCCTTATACGCGATGATGTTATGATATTCATCTAAAGCCTCTTTTTCTTCAGATCTCGTGTCATCATCAGCCAGACCATTTTGGATCCTGCATTCAATTTCCATTAACCTCTCACATATAGCTTGTTTGTTCTCAAAGAGGTTGTTGAATACCTATTTATTCTAGATTTTGAGGCCATCCTTGACATGTTTGAGTTTATAGATTAATCTAAAAGAGGGGTAATCTCTATTTTCCTAGCTTGCTTCACTCCACCATTTGATGATTCTAGACCTGAGGTGTGGGTGATGAACCCACATTGCTTCGAACCTGAAAGGTTTTTTGAATGGGTTCACTATATCCACCTCAAGTAGAATGGGGCTGTGGTTAGACGTAATCTTTGGGTAGACACTTAAACATGCATCTCCAAAAACATGAATAGCCTCTTGAGAAAATAAAACCCTGTTCAACTTTTCTTGTATTAAGTTAGGTCCACACCTCCTGTTGCTCCAAGTGTGCCTCAACCCATTTAATTTTACATCCATTAAGTCATTGAGATTGACAAAATCATTAAAATCTTCCATACTTTTTGCTGGGTAGCAAGACCCTCCTCTTTTATCTGATTGAAATTATAATGTGTTGAAATTCCTTGCAACAATCCACAAAACTTTGTTGAAAGAGCGTTTGAGATTGCTTAAGAAATTCCAGAGCTGGGCTCTCTATGCAATTGAATTAGGAGCACAAATGTTTGTTACAATCCATGATTTTTTACTATCCTTGTCATGAAAGAGGATTGATAACGATTTGTCACTCGAATGGATGAATATTCCCTCTAGTTTATTTGGGTTCCAGAGGCACATAAGCCCTCCTGAAGCACCTCTATCCGGGATAAAAAACATCTCCCCTTTGACCCAAATTGCTTTGGAAACAAAAACTGTATTTTTATCATCCAATTTAGATTCATGGATTAAAAAAATTGTTAGTTTATGCTCCTTCCTCAATGAGGTAACTACCCTTCTTTTGGTTACCCCATTAAGGCCTCTCACATTCGATGAGAGGATCTTTATTTTGAATATTTTGAGTTCTTGCCCCTCCCCATGCCTAGAGGTTGGGGGGGTTTTGGTCCTAAGATTTTGATTCCATTCTTATTTGTGAGTGTACCAAAGAGAGTTCTCTGAGATCCATTGGCAATGGCATCCTGGATGTCGCATTTCCAAAACTCATTTGCAGAGGTTCTCCCCTTATTTTTATCACTCCCATAGTCAATGAGTGACTTCTTGGTACTCCTAGTTTCCTTGGGGCTAAACCTGCTTGATAATATTTACCGTAAGATAGGACTGGTTCTATCCAAATTAATTTTATGATTCTAAAAGTCCTTAGACCTAAGATGGTCTTCAAACTTTTTCCCTGCAAGTTGAATCGGGATAGAGGAAGGACCAGATTTGGTTGGGGTTTCACTTTATGGGACTAAGCCAGAATCATTGTTGAACTGAGATGAGAATATTTGGGTATCAGTTCCTCCATCCTCCTCCAAGAGCAATAGGTCATCATGAACCTCAATCCCCCTTCCTCCGCCCGGAGTGATCGGTCTTCGACCAGGGATCCAAAATTATTAGTGAAAGAAAAAAAGCTTTCCCCATTATCATGCTTAGTGGAATTTTGTTTGCCCTTTTCTACTAGAGGAGGTAGATCTATTGAGTTCTTCTCAGGTGTTGGCTCCTGAATGGTAATCCCTTTATTGAAACAGTTATTTTTGGACTGCTTGAACCCGCTAGGGGGATTTTATTTTTTTTGGTATTTGGAGGTTGGACGGGGTCCCTCGGGAGTAGGGGCTATCATATTATTTAAATAAGGACACTGGGTCCTTAGGTTACCTTGAGTGTGGCACTCCACATAGAAATCCAGTTTGTTCTCGTACTCGAAGGCCTAATTCTTATAGAAAGACCTATACTATAGCTCGATATAGGTTGGGAGCTCCGAGTCCAGGTTTGTGTTGACATAAACCCTAGTAACTATTATTCTTGTTTTTGCCAAGGTGGCATGGTTGAGAGCTACCAGGTCTCCAATGATTTTGACGATGATATTTAGGATTAATTCATGCCAAAACTGCCCGAGTAGATTAGGTATTCTAACCCAGATTAGAGAAAAGTTAATGGACTGAGTTTCAGGGTTGAAATATTCAGACCATCTTCTCAGAAATAAACTTTGTCAACCTAAGAACCATGGGCTACCTGTGAGGATATGACTCGTATCATCAGGTCTATTTAAGTGAATACCAAAGAACCCTCATGATAAGGCAATGATTTTTAGGTGGTCGACGGTCTTCCACTTTGAACACGACCACTTATGGATAGTCTCCAAATCTAGCCTTCCTCCAATGAATTTTTTGACCAGCGACATCAAGTCCATGGTGAAAAACATGGACATAACATCCTCAGGGATGGAAAATTTCCTCCCTTGAAGGTTAAACGAAGCAACCCAGGTCTGGCTTAGGGTTTTTCCCCCTAGAAGAGCCTAAGCAAAAGAAAGTTTACTTGAATTGTTTCCCTTCAACAATGTTTGACTCTTGGAATGCCTCAAGACCAAATGTTCAAAAAATCCCGCCGATGGGACCCCCAAGACCTTGCTGGAAATAGGTTTGTCGGGCAGTTCATCTCCCCAGAATCTCACCATGTTGCCATCAGACTTTACACTCCTACTATGCTCAATTTATACATTTTTAGTATAACTAGGAATTCTCATTGACTACTACTTATCCCAAATCAAATATGTTCATTTAGCACTACAAGTTGGCTTAGCATAGGTAGCACTACATGTTAGTTGGGTACTATGTGCACCATAATTGCAAGATTCTAGTTTGAAGCATAGTATCCATATTTGCCATTGTATATACCTCCATTTTGTACTTCCTTTCGATGTATTGGAATTTCACCTAAGAGAAAAGGTTCATGATTTTGTTACTACATTGGAAATAATAAGCAGTAATAAATAATTTAAATTGGGCCTTTGTGGCAACATTGACAATTATTTGAGAATATATTAAAACATTTAATTCATCAATCCTCTCATCTTTGTCTAAAGAAATTCTGAATTTCAAAGTTTTTATCTTCACATTATTGTTCATAGTGATTCCAAGACCTTTTGCATATCTTAAGTGAGGTTTTTACTAAAGAAAATAATTCCCCTATATCAGTAGCTCTTGGGTTTTCCTTTGAGACCTTGTTAAAGAAAAATTTGTAACTAGTGTTGAGAAGAGGAGAAACATCCTTCTTTCAATTTCCTTTTATGGAGGGATTTTTGCTGTTTGAGGTCATCTCCTTGAGAAGGGAACAGACTAAGTTAGTTGTGATCCATGAATCCATGTTATTTTATTTTTATTCTTAAAAATAAGAGTATTTTGAGCCTTTCAAATCCCCTTGAATAGGTATAGGATACCTAGAAGTTTAGTAGCCATAGGCCAACTAGTTTGATAAATGATGATATATCCATCGTTACTTGAAAGTAGCTAGGAAAAGCAATTTAGGAAGTGATATTACTCAATATAGATTGTTATACTTCTCTAACATACACACATTGTATAAAAATATCATATTAATTTTTTTAGTTTCTTTACAAAGGATACAATAACTTGGATACACAATGCCTCTTTTCCTTAAGTTTTCAAAAGTGAGCTGCTAGTTTTCCATCACTATCTAGTAGAAGAAATTAACTCTAAGAATTGCATCCTTGTCCCAAATATATTTCCATCTAGGTTTAGTTAGAGAGTTACCATTGAGAATATTGTACCCTTGCTAACTAAATAGGTCCTTAAGTCATTAATGTTACCCCATATGAGTTTGTCAATGTTATTGGGATCCAAAAGGAGCCTTCTCTCCATAGAAGATATGAAGGAGATCTAGTCCTCATTTAAATCCATGGGAATGTTCAAATTCTACCTTGAATTGATGCTATGGATATTCTATAAGTTAACCAATTTATTGAGAAAACATAGGTTTCATTTTTTAATCCAATCATTTAGGAGGTGAAAAATTTATGACCTAAATTGACATAAAATTTTCTCAAAGAGTTGATTTTTACCATAATTTCTAGGCATCCAAGATAACTGGTTAGAAATTAACACCATGAAACTCTATATTTAAGTTTATCACCAAGGATTTACATATAATATAGCCATTTGACATATAGTGATTGTATTTTGTTATAGGAAGGAATATCAACATTTGTCTTTGTCATAGATAATTCTCTAGATAATTTTAACTACCAAGGCCACTTGGTGGTCATGCAAATACCTCAAGCTAAACACCCTTCCTTTATTCTCTTAGTTTTTTACTCCCATTTAGCAAGGTAGAAATTGATTTTTCCATCATGTTTGCCCCCTTACCACATAAATTTCTTAATGATCTATTTCATTTTGTTCATAACACTCTTGGATGCATTGATAATGCTTATTTAGTAGATAGGTAGGATGAAGAGCACAAAGTTTATAAGCATAATCTACATAGGAGAGGTTAAACTTATATTGACCCAATTATTTATTTTAGCATTTATTTTACACAAGATCTTTACCCATTATTTAGATTTTGGAATATTAAAAGAGAGAGACACTACTAGGTAAAATAAGGATTCAATTGGACTTACGTTGTAACCCAAATTCCTAGATATTTTTGTAGCTTCCTTGATATGGGAATAAGATAATTAAATAACATATTTACTATTATTCACCATTCAACTTGTTGAAATAGAGTAAAATTTAAGAACCATGACAAAACTATAGGTAATTTAAGGTGAAGCCCTTACCAAAAGAATGGTGTCATCCAAAAACTAGATATGGTTTAGTTCATTTCCACCTTGGAAGGTGGGTATTCTGAGGAGAATATTTGATTGCCTTTTGTGCTCCAAGGTTCATCTCAGAAGTTCTATTAAAATGATATATAGATAGGATGAAAGACGACACCCTTGCCTTAGATTATTTAAGAGTCTATAAAAAATTGATGGGTTACCATTGACTAGAGGGGCAATTTAGGGATAGTTGATGCATTTCTTTATCCATCCCATATTATTTTCATCAATTCCTAACTTATGAGGGTGCCATATATTACATTGGGGTTTAGCCTATCAAAATAATTATCCATATCCAATTTGATAGCCATGACATTTTTGTTGACTTATTTATTACATTGGATGGTTTCTTGGATGAGGATGATTCCTTTTGAAATGTTTCTACTTGGAAAAAATCTAGTTTATTCTTCTAAAACTAGAACTGGAATAAGATTTTCAAGCCTCTTGAAGATTTTTTTGGTAATTATTTTGTCGGAAGTATTGCATATCAAGATAGGCCTATATCTACCTATATTCACTACTTGTGCTTCTTTTGGAATCAAGGCTAGAAATAAAGAAGTAATCCCCCCATGGAGTCTATGATGTTATTTGGAGTCTTTCACCATTACTAAAAGATTATTTTTATGACCTACCAAAAATCCTAGTAAAAATATACATTAAAACCATAAAGAATGGGGGCTTTATCTCTTCTCATGCTAAAGATAATAGTTTTTAGCTCCTCCATTGTCATGATTTTGTAGTAATATTTATTTTGTTTCTAGTAAATAATTTAAGGAATATTCATCAAGAATTTATTTAATGTCTTTTGTTGGTTCACATTTTCCTTCTAATATAACTACATGAAACGATTAAGAATATGTTCTTTTAATATCTTTCATTGATTCAAAGATTTGTTCATCAGTAATTTGGAGCTTTGTTATGGTATTAAAATTTATTCTTTATTGGGTTTTATTGTAGAAGAATTTAGCATTTATATCTCTTATAAAAAGGCAAAATATTTTAGGTTTTATCCACCATATGATTTTTTATTTGTGTAGAACATTAAGCAACTGGATGGAACATTGTTATTGTATTAAAATATTTTTATGTAGGTCCTCTTCTTCTATTTTGCTTTGAATTACTTTGATTTGGATCTTAAGATCAAGAATACTTTGTATTTTATTGTGGAATTAGAGTCATTTTTATATACATGCCTTTGTGTGTTGGATTATTTTAATCCACTACTATCCAGGAATAAGATGAGTGTGCTTCTACTAGGATTGACTAACCATTTGAACAAATCCTTCCTCCTTAAGAAATAGGATCCCAATGAATCTTTTTATTTAATGATAAACTTATGAGCTTGTGATGACAAGTGAGGTTCGAAAGAATTTCTAAATGAGAGAGTGTTAACAATTCCAAAAGCCTCTTAGAGACTAAAAAATTGTCTAATCTAGATGTTATAAAATCAAACGTAATTCTCTTGTTAGACGAGGTACATTCTTCCCTCCTAGGATTAATTTCTTTCAGATCATTGTTGTTCATAATGTCCTTCATGACTTTTTATGACTATCTCCTATAGGAAGAGCCCATTTATTTTCAAATTGACTTAGCACAAGGATGAGGTCTTTCCAAGAACCCAATTTTTTGGAGGATGTTGATCATAATTTTTATATATGGAGGTCCAACATGCTCTTTTATCCAAGAAATGGTTTGGAGAATACACATTAGTGATAGTGATTAAAAAATCAAAGGACTTTTCTCTTAGTGTGGTTTTGATCCAATTAGCATTCAAAAACTAGCCTTCCAGGGTGAAATTGGAGGACCAAACAATGATAGTCCCTAATAAAGCTCCAACACATGGGATAGTGATGCATTTACAAGAGGTATAGAACTTTTCAACTATACTCATAGCATCTAAACTTGTTGATTTAATTTCCTATATTAGAAGAATGTCTAGTTTTCTATTTTGTGAGAGATCCTTATGATAGATACTTTTTAGTATCTCCTAAACCTCTTGTATTCTAGAAAAAAATAACATCATTTACCTGATTTTGTTTTGGTTATAGGACCATTATGCCTTGTATACCAACCACAATGTTTCCCTCTACCTTCTATCCTTGCATGTCCATATTTATTTTCTTCCCTATAGTGGGTTGAGTTTTTTACTTGAAAAGGGAAGAGAAGGGGGTTCCATTTCTTGTAACGTTTATTAATTTCTTGGGATAGGAGTGCTTCATACCTATGGTTTTATGGGAGGGATATACTCTTCTAGTTATTATCCCACATTATCCTATTGAGTAATCTCTTTTTCTAGTTCACTATTTGCTTCTTCTTCATAAACTACTTTGTTTAAAATCATATACGGGTTGGATGTGAGTGTCTCCTCATTGGATAGGGCTAGTTGTTGGACATTTATGTTTTTTTTTTAATAAGTTAGTTGGAATTCTTCATTGGAGCCACCTTGAGTGATATTTTTCCTTGTGTTTCTTGGGTAATATATTAGAAAATGGCCATTTTAATAGCATAAGCTGCATAATATTGGAATCTATTTGGAATCATGTTTTTGAGAGAATATTAATTCTTCCATCCTCAAGTTGATAGATTCATGGAACCCTTTGATGAGATCCACTTCCAAGAAAATATGGACAACAAAAAAATCTTTAGTTGGGTGCAGCCCATGTGTGTTTCCAATGGCCTAGAATGCATCTTCATACCACAAGTGCAAGGGTAGAAAGGGATGATGGACCAATACTTGAACCTTGGACATAGTTTCTTCAAGAGAAACAAAAGGAGGGTTCCAATATTTTATACCTATTCTCTTTGTTAGTGAAGTATGCAATAAAAAATCAACTATTGCACATAGATATTTTAATGTTACCAAATATTTTTGAGTTCTATTATTTATCCATCCACTACTCCAATGTTTTGGATGATGGCCACACTCCAAGGAACTTACCCACTAGTGCACGCTATGAGAGATCCACTATTATTTCATGAATATGTTCACATGGGATATATAGTGGGAGCTTCATCTCATATTTTGATAATGTGAAGATCCATTCTTTTCTTGATATGCTTTATGTTTACCACAACATCAGTGATAATATTTCCCAATTGAGTATTATTTTCTTCATGGGAACACGACCTAAAAGCTTACCCTAATAGGAGGTAGAAACCATGGATGGCTCTAGTGCCAAGAGGAGGGAAACGGTAGTAACAACAATAAAGTGTTCACAACCCTAGCTCAAATCTTCTATATTGTATTTAACTCAACATATGGTTCAACTTGTATTTCTAATTTTCTTTGGTATTAAATTATTTCTTTCAAAATTTTAGTAGGGAGGAGAATAACCTTTATGTAAATACTACTAGGGAGGAAAATAACCTTTATGTAAAGAATATTAGGGAGTATAATAACCTTTATCCAAAGATAAATTCATAGGAGGAAGCAAAATGGAATCGAAATTATTTGGATTTTTTAACATTTAAGAAGTTACGAAATTATCAATTAAAATGTGATTTTATATGGACTTGCTCAGTTCTATGTTGGGTAAGCTATTGGTTACAAAATGTGACTTTATATGGTTCTACCTAGTTTTGGTTTAGATAAACTAATAGTTACAAACTATCACTATAAAAGAAAGTAATAACCACATTCAATCAATCATTATATGCTTGAATATCTTGTCTTCTCTTTCCCGAAAGACTTATAGAAGCTTTAGCCTTTAAAGTAAACAATAAACTTGGCTAGCTAAAACCCATAATTCTTGGCTTAAAAAACAATAGATATTATTTTGAACTTTCTTTGTCATATATGGAATAAGTACTACTTACTTTCATAATATATAATTGATTGCATCATGATTAATTATGTTTCTTTTGAGCACATAATAAATTCATTTTAAATGCTAAGTTCTAGAAATGTGTTTTTTCATGTGATTTCAGATGCAACTCATTTCAGAGATTCAATTTTGAAGAGAAAACAATTATCCTTTGTGATCAAGTATAATCACTATCCTAACTTATATTTTCAATAAGAGTCAGTTTCACTTATATAGAGCATTTGAATACTAATTTATTTTTTGTTGTATGGATAGTGTGAAAGAGAGTTTCATATCAACTGTTTAATAGATAGTGGCATGGATGATTTAAAGGTATAATTATATTCTTAAACAAGTTTCAAATGTTACATTCTTAAACAAATTCTAGATGTAAAATTATTTACTTTACTTGTAGAATGCTTGATATTTCAATACATAGTTGAACAATGGGCTAAGATTCTAGTAAATGTTAGTTTTGTTACTTTATAGTTTTAAGAGAACTTATATCTGTTTCAGAATATTCCAAAGGGGGAGTGGTTCTGCAACAAGGAATGTGAAAAATTATATGCTAAACTCCAAAGATTGGCTGTCCATGGACCTTCCACTTTACCTAAAAATATACCAAAGAAGACAACTAATACAAATATGGACTGGAAGCTAGATTCTCCTATAAATTGGCAGATTATTCATGGCAAAACAAATAACCGTAAAACGATTCAACTGCTTTCAAAAGTTGTTGCTATCTTTCATGTAAGTATTTGATATTTCTTACATGGATGATGATTTCATTCAAAGTGGTTCACTTTTTAAAAAAAATGTGTTATTTTGGCAGGAATGCTTTGCTCCTATAAGAAGTCCACACAGCAACAGAGACCTAATATATGACATGGTGCATAGGTGATCTAACATATATGTTTCCTTCACTTATTATGTTGTGTTAAGTTTCAGTTTTATTTGCTTGATACTTATTTTTGTTTGACAAGTAAAACTAATTTTATTCAAAGCTGTTTTCATTTTCTTTATGGTATATAGGATAAGAGTTATTTCTGCATATTGTTTTTGGCCATTTCTATTGTAGTACATATTAGAAAAAAATTATGCATACCAGAATTTCCACTTGTTTTAGAGTTGAGCAAAAGTATCTTTGAGTTTATGTGCCTTTCTCAAACATTGGAAATGTGCTGAAACTGTTCTTGGGTACTTGTTTTACAGTAGGAGCATAGAGAATGAAGATCACTATGGAGGAATGTATTGCGCGCTTCTGACAGTAAAGTAGACCATCTCTATCCTTTCTCTCTTTATCCCTATTCCTCACATCAGAAGTTTTCCTACCGTCTAATGTTGTGCAATAGATGTAATTTGTTTGCTATTTGCTATTTGATGCACTCAATCATCATAATGTTTTTTTTGTTAGTGCAGTTCTGAAGTAGTTTCAGCAGCTATATTCAGAATTCTTGGAAGTCGAGTTGCTGAGATACCCCTTGCAGCCACTAAATCTCTGATGCAGAGACAGGTGGTGTTTCTTTAACTGGAAAGTCAGTTTATTTTCAAATAGAAATATATTTATATAGTCCAACTCCGTGCTAATAAAATTACTTTCCATAGGTTAAGAACACCAACTAAAATTGTATGTTTTTACAGGGGCATTTTCGGATGTTATTTTCATGCATGGAGTCGCTATTTTTATCGTTGAAAGTTGAAAACATTGTCTTGCCTGCAACTCGGGAGGCCAAGAACGTTTGGATAAATAAAATGGGTTTCAAAGAGATACCTAAAAAGCAGGTTTGCATCAACCTTTCATTTTGAAGTGTGGGATGGGCCTGTGTGTAAAAATATGTCTGTTACCTCATCTAATTTTAGGTTGTACTTGCAGTTGTTCGAGAGATACACAAAGGAGGTGCCCATAACCTGTTTCGAAGCAAATGTCATGTTGGAGAAAAAGTGCACAAAATTTATTCCTTTCATTCTAGGGAATGTGGGATGACATATCTTAAGATAAATGTGTATTATCTTATTTTTTAAATAAAATTATTTATTCATTTTTAAAAAGATTCATATTATACAAAGATCTTTGTCACAAAAAAAATGTGAACCTCAACTTTATTACATCAACAGCCCCAACTTCAAACCTACGTGGTCAGTAGATGTTGAAAAACGTTGGAATTGCGTAAAGTTCAAAAATATTTATTAAAGCATTTTTTCATAGGTTATGCCTTATTTTTAATAATACTACTTACATCTAGACATTATTTAATATAAGAAAATAATAAAATATTTTGATTAATGTAATAGTATCCTTGTCTGTTTTTTAATATGAATAACATATTTTATAATTTTTTTTATTTATATCACTTTAGTGATAAAATTATATAATATTTATAAAAGTTGTTTTTAGCACTTAGAGTATAAGTAGAGTTCAAATTTAAAAATTTAAATTATTTTAAGAAGTTTTATGTTCTTGACTATTTGTAGGGAGATATTTAGTACAAAATTTTTGACAAGAAGAATTGAGATGTTTAAGGTTATAAGGTTTTGGGACATAGATTTTAAGGCTTTTATGGTTTAAATGGTTAAACATAAGTACAATAGAGATGGTAAAGATAAAAATATTAATATCTGAATCAATTAACTGTTACGATATTCATATTAAAATGTTTACAAAACTTGTTTTTAGGGTTGGTAATTGAGGTGTGGTTAAATTGATTGTATGGGATTGGAACTAGCATGGTTTTTCAACAAATTGCAACCACATGTTTGCATAATTTTTTTTAAATTTGGTATTAAGTTCATTGGTTTAAAAAATGGTTTAACTTGACCCTTGGTTTAAAATATCCTACTTGTCTCATGTTTGGTGCAACTAGTCTTTTGAGTTACCTAATCTTCAAAAACAAAACATTTCTTATATTGAAGAAAGAAGATATGGTGTTTACCAACATTTGACCATCAATCAATGACATGATTGGGCCTTTGGTTAGACCTTTGAGGACTTGGAAGTTTATTAAAAACTTTCTATTTTATAGCCCCCATCATACCCCATACACCAATATCTAATTCATTCAACCTTATTTGATTTGTTCAAAGGAACTATCCATTACTTTGGTTTTGTTGCCATAGTCATGGGAGATAAGGAGACAAACTCAATACTAAGAAGGAATTGCCTTATCCAATGTGCTATTACCCCAACCAAATTTTTTATGAACTAATAATAAGTTACCCATAGTACTATTTTGCATTTATGTGTATATTGTCTAATAAATTTGAACCTATGTCTAATTTTGACCACTTGATACCATGCCATTTGATTGGGTTTATATAAAAAGTGGTTTAAAGGTCATTTTTATTCCATGATCTAAGTTTCTAAGTTTGATATTTATGATTTAAATACCATGGTTCAACGCTTGAGTTTTACTAAACTACTTATCCCATGTTTGGTACAACTAGTCTCATGAGACATAAGTTTCAAAAATTGAACTTTTTTTTATATTGAAGGAAGAGGATATGGTACTTATCAACATCTGAACATCAATTAATGACATGGTTGGACCTTCAAGTAATTGGAATTTTATTAAAAAAATTATATTTTGTAGTCCCCATCATGCCTCATACACCAATGTCTATTCTATTCAACCTTATTTGCTTTGATCAACTGAATACCTCATTACTTTGGCTATGTTGTCATAGTGTGAGGAGATAAGGAGACTAATTTAATACCAAGAAGGAATTGCCTCATTCATTGTGCTATTATCCCAACCAATAAATTTTATGGATTAATATTAACTTACCCATATTGTTATTTTGCATTTATGTGTATATAGCCTAAAAAATATGAATCTGTATTTTTTTTTTTAAAGTCCAATTTTAACCACTTGATCTCATGCCATTTTATTGGGTTTACATAAAAAGTGTTTTAAAATTTATTTTTATCCATGATATAATTATTTAAGTTTAAGATTTGTGATTTAAATACCATGGTTTAAAGTTCAAGTTTTATTATTTAAGCTCTAGTATTCAACCCAAACTACTATGAAGTTTTTTAATATTTAACTTCTAACATCAACAATCCAACATGAAATTAAACCTCATTTTAAATTCAAAAGTTATTCTCAATGTATATGTTGAATTTTCTAAGTATATATATAATAAATTATATTGTAGTTTCATTTATCAACTCAAATTAAATATTAAGCATTACCACTACTAAATCAAACAACCATTACAACACTTACTATGATTTAAAAATAGATTTTTCCTTGTGTTGAAGTAAAATTATATGATTCTTATCACCATTAGACCATCAATCAATGACATGGTTGGACATTTGGGAAGGTATTTTAAATTGTAGTTCCCATCAAGCCTAGCATAAGAGGAATCACCCCAACCCATACACCAATGTTGATTCCATTCGACCTTATTTATATTGATAAAATGAATGACCCATCACTCTACCTATGCGACCACAATCCCAAGAGATAAGGATACTAACTCAATACCCATAATATTTTATATTTATGCATATATTGCTTAACAATATCTAAACCTATGTTTTTTTAAGTCCATATTTTTAACCATTTGATCTCATGCCATTTGATTGGGTTTATATAAAAAGTGGTTTGAAAACCATTTTGATCCCATGGTGTAAGTTTCTAAGTTTGAGATTTTTGATTTAAAGACCATTGGCTCAAAGTTTCAGTTTCACTATTTAAGTTTTAGCATTCCAAAAACTACTATAAAGAAGATTTCAAACAAATAACTATTTAAATAGTATTCTAACATCAATAATCTAGCAAAAAATTAAAAGTTATTTTAAATTCAAAAGTTATTATCAATGTATATATTGAAATGTCTAAGTCTAGATATAATAAATTATAGTGTAATTTTATTTTTATAAACTCAAATTAAGCATTAAGCATCACCACTACTAAATCAAACTACTATTACAACACTTTTTTTGATTATATGTATGAAAGGGTTTTTGAAAGGACCTCCAAACCTTAGAACAAAAAGAAGTTAATCTCCAACCACTAGGAGACTGAGGCCACTTCAAACATTTAAGCCAACCAACACTTAGACAAAACTACCTACACCTAGACCAACATATAATAGCAAAAAAAACATAGACAGATAAGACAAATAGAGATAAAATTTGGGCGCACAAGCCTACATGGATAAACAAAGACCAAAAACTAGGTACTCAAGCCCAACCAAAACAATCAAAAAACAACATCTAATGGGGAGGGTTCTAGCCACCCACTCTAAGTATTATTATTGCAGTTTAAACTTTATCTAAAATCATTGTCCAATGATATAAGGCTATCTGGTAAATTAACTATCCAAATATGAAGATCTTGTTGTGTAAGACCTTGATTAGCCATAAAGTCTACAACTTTGTTACCTTCCCTAAACTAGTGCTTGAATTTAAATTATTCTATTTTTTTTTTATATTATTAAAAGGAAGAAGGTTTTGATAGTAATTACACAACCTATACAATCAAACACACCAATAAGTTGAGCATCAAAAAGGACAAAGAATTAAATACCCCATTGGGGTGAAACAAACTAGAAAATCAAACAAATAAAAAAACTACAAAAGAGAAAGTGACAAAGGGGAGAATTGAGATAGTTCTACCCCATCATACCAACCTCATAAGTCACTTAAGAATTCAACCACAAGATATCCTATAAAAAATCTAGAGCATTCTTCAAACAACTCCAAATCACTATTTATTTGATATCAATGAGTTTCAAACTATCAAGAGTGTCCTCGACGCATAAATGTCTTTAAATTTTTTATCTCTATGATAGTCTCTGGGTAGGATATCCAATTTAGAATAAGGGGAGAAGACCTAGAAATACCACAAACCAATTCTTATCTATCCATCATTCTAAGTAGCCACCATCCAATTAGAGAACACGAGATTGTGTCCATAAAATTTTTTAATACATTCCAGTAGGCCCCTGCCATTGTCTCAACAAGAAATATTATTAGAAAATGTCTCGATTAGATTATTTAGGTTATCTTGCATATATTCTTTTCAAATATATTAGGTTTTTCTAGTTACAGACTAATTTGATTCTGTTTCATTGTATATATTCTATGAATTGAATAAGAAATATGTAAAATTTTATTACAAAATTTAAAAATTTAAAATAATCTAAAGAGTTATATTTTTTTAATTATTTGTAGGGAGATATTTAGTACAATACTTTTGATAAGAAGAATTCAAATTGTTGAGGTTATAATGTTTTGGATAAATAGCCAATAAATATGAGAAAATACCTATTCTTAGAAAGAGAATCAAAATTCATCAATCCATAAATATCATTATGAATGAGCTCTAATTATGTAGTATGTTTAACTTTATATTTTAAAAAAAGATATCGATGGTGCTTCCAAAAAATTCATCCCTCCAAAACCCTTAGGATATTAATATAATAAAGACCCTCTATGTCTAAATTTAAATTAATTATCTTATGGATCTATAGTTGATATGCATAAACCTCTAATGTTTGTGCTTCTTGATTTCATTTGCCATGGATATAATAGCAATAAAATTATTCTTCTTTGAGGAAGAAGAAAAAGGAGGGTATCCACAAAGATTATACATATGAATAGACTTATCAAAACAACCCAAATTTGTTATCTTAAAACCATCATTAATGTCCTTAATCACCCATATGTCAAGAAAATATTTTGCCTTTTATTAGTAATCAGTGATATGATAAACCAAAAAAGGAGTAGGGCCCATACTTGGAATATTAGGTACTTTATTGAATGATAAGGATATAAGAGTCAGATCATCACATCTAGATATCTATAATAAATAATAGTCTCTAATGACTACATGATCACCAAGATATTTTTTGTTATAGTTAGTCAAAATATAGTTATGCTTTATCATATGTCATGTTTCCTTAAATGTTGATCTTCTAAAGATGATCCACTAGGTTAAATGAACAAAAAAATATGCATGTGAAGTCTCTTCCCCACAATAATAATATCTATATGCAAATAATATAGAATAATTAACACCCATCCTTCTTGGATAACTCCTTATGCATCTTTACTTACTACCAACAAAATTTTACCTTATGTCTTTTCTTATTATAAAACCTACACATTAATTTTTTCAAGAGCTTATTAGATATATTCTACCACATTTTAGTTTCTTTCTAGTATTTTTAGAGTTTGTTTTATGTATTGTCTTTGCATAATTATAAATATAGATATATTTTCTAGTTATATATATAATCTAATATTAATGGTGGAGAATATAAGAAAACACAACCTCAATATAAGGAACTAAGTGGTTTAGAATAAACATGTGAATCATATCAAATAAGATAAATACAAACTCATAGGATTCTAAAACATTGTTGGATATATAATTTAGGTCTTCAGGACCAACCTTCATCTCATAAATTCCTTTATAATTATAGATTTCTTCTTATAATTTTTCAACAATTGATACTCCTCAATTGTCTCAAAACAATCCATATTCAAAGTACCAAGATCTACTTTTCAATAATGTATTTGAGAGGAATAAATATGGTCACAAATCTACTTGATGTTACACAAAAATTCCTTAGGATCAAAACAATTGGCAATGTTATTGCCATAAATTTTTTCCACATGAATTACAATCATACCATATTCCTCTTTCTCCTTGACCTTGTATACACCCTTCTTCTCTATAGAACGATCACCAGTTGGAACTTTATTAACATATATTAATAGACCCTTATTAAGCAAAAGATATTATATTGATCCATATGAGGTACAATATGACCCATTTAACAAGGGAATATATAATAGATGCATTATATTATTGCAAAAATATAGTATCTATATGTAGACATACTATAAATAATACCACCACAAATGAGATATTAAGAAATTGTGTGATTTAAAAAAGGAAGATGATGACACTTTCATAGGAAAGAGATATGGACCCCAGATATTTAGCCCTTAGTGATACACATAACACCACAAAAACCTTTAAGAAAATTTAAATTTTTTATTGCCCTTCAACAAAAAATTCTAATGCCAAGAGAGTTAGATTTTGATAAGTATATGATATAGTAAATGCAACCACAAGATGCAAGATAAGCAAGCTAAGGTATCTATACGATAATGACACTATAATATGTAGGAAAACAAGAAGATAAACTTCTATAATAACTCAAAAATATGCCCTTAATGAAATCTCACAAAAATAGTACAATGCAATATAATGGAGGACAAGAACACTCCATAAACTGATATGAAAAGACTACATTGTATCACACTACTAATCTATACTATGCACTCTCTATATTATCTCCCCTCTCTATTTCACTCACTATAAGACCTTTATATAGGAATATAGGTTCCTTGGCCCTTACTCTATCTTTGAATCTATCCTATGACTCATGTACATGTGGACTACATGCATAATTACATCATTGTATATTATAACACTTGTGCATGTATTAGATGTTGAAGTAACTACATAACTTTACTCTAAAGTAAACTCATACTTTAGTAATGTACCAAAGGTGGTACATTGATATGTATCCAATAATGTAATATATTCTCTAACACCCCCTGCATTACATTATTTGGATATTTAGTCTTCAATATGGATCTTCATATTTAGAATAATCTTCAACTTGGTCTTCTTCTTCTTCTTCTGCTTGTGTCTTCATGTTATTTCTTCTTGTAATTTTTATTTCATTATATTTTGTTGTTTCTGAGTATGTGGAATAATATTTGACCTTGTAGTCTTATAGGTATGATTGATAGACTAGTGATCTCATAATTTTGCAAGTCATAAGTGGCTCATAACTAATTCCTTTTCTATTCATTCATTTCTTGTATGAACAGTTCCTTGATCTTCACAAAATTAAAGCTTGAGC
>JAQPPZ010004030.1:0-84209 GCA_028583015.1 Wollemia nobilis
CAACGTCACTCGGTGGGATCCCAACCAACTGACACTGCCTACCTGAACCCTTGAGTAGGTCACTCATCTTCTGTTGTCCGACTAAGAAGGGAACATTACATTGCACATCACTTGGACACTGGGTTTAGCAACATTGGTGTAATTTCACAGAAAGTGTCCCCTCATCTACATTTGTGACTATCACACTTGACCTACCACCCGTTATGACTTATATCAAGTTGTTTGCGAAGTTTTAAAAAACATGGCAAATAAAAATGGTAAAAGCGTAAAACAACTTGGTTACCATGATTTGAACATACACGGAAGAGTCATCTTCAAAAATGACATTGAAACAAAGGATTTATTTCGATCTAGGGTACAATGGAAATGTCCAGAAATTGGGTTCATCAAAATTAATTTTGTTGGTTCTTACAAAAGGAATTCAGGAAAAGCCGGTGGAGATAGTGTTTTTGAATTAATGAGGGCAAAATTCTTCTCAGTTACTCTGAATCATATGGAACTTCAACTAACAACTATGTAGAGCGTAGGACACTTCTTACAGGGATTAAAATTGCAATTAAAAAGGGATGGAAATATATTTCAATTGAGGGGGATTCACAAATTGTCATTAATGCTATCAACAAAAATGGTTGTGGGGATTGGATAACAGATAATATTATTGTTGATGTTCTTCATCTAGTATTGGAGGCAATCTCTTGGAAGTGTTAGCATATATAGAAAGAAGGAATTCGGGCAGCAGATAATTTAGTCAATTGCGGTGTTGGTCTTCACCTTGGTGAAATTCAAATTTTATAAGACAATTTGCTAAGTGAGATTTTATCTCTTAATGAAAATGATGTCAAGGAGTTGATTGTGGAAACACAACACTTTTAGGAAGATTAAGAATATATTTGATAGAAAAAGAAATGAAAATATCTATGATAAAAAGACAAGATGGATATGGGGTAATTGAGCTAATAAGAAATGTAATATTTTGGTAATTTGATGGGAGTGGTGCCCAACAAGAGCCACATGTAGCTTTTTTAAATTAAAAAGATGAAGAACAAAGAAAAACTTATTGATTTAGTTAAAAAACACATTTGAGCGAGTTGTGCTTGGACTTGCCGAGTTTTTTAACTTGTTGAGTTTCAACCATGCCTATGCATCTAGTGAGCTTGTGATGAGTGTTAGGCCATTGATGATTTCTGAGCCAAGAAACTTCTAACTAGAGTAGTTGATGAAACCCATGCTCAAAGAGTCACTTGTAAGTAATCTAAATTCTGGTTAGGGTGGTTGATGATGCCCATGTTCAATGGATGAATTAGAACTATGTTCTAGTTTGAGTGTTTAATGATGCCCATACTTAATAGATGAACAATCAAACAACCAAGTTACACAAAGGGTATTTTAAGACGCACATGCTGAGTAAGTGATTATAAAGCAATCATTTTTTAAAAGGATGGTGGGAGTAGTAGCAAGCGAAATGAATGAATCGACCTCCCACTCAATCCCATGCCAACCTGGCCCGACACAACACATCCTTTCCCATCCCATCCAAGCTTGCTTGTTTTCTTGACAGACCAATTTATCGGTTCGCCCACCAACCATAGCCCAAAAAATTGCACATCTATAGTAAATGATCCATCTATCCGCTTTAGCCTGTCTTGACTTGTTTTAGCCTGTTTTGGCTTGTTTGGCCTTCCCTGGATATCCCGAGAATGTTTCGGCCCATATTGACCATTTTATCATGTTCGAGATTCTTTTGGCCAGTTCTGACCTGTTTTGACTCTTGAGTTGAAGTGGAATTGTTTTACTTTAAATTGCATTTTTAGAAGTGATTTACATTTTTGAAATAATATCTTGTTATAGCTAAGTAGTAGAGGCAGAGGTGGTTTTATTTCTTAGTTAGTGATGCCAAATAGCAATTGATATTAAAGAATGCCTTTCTGCAAGAGATTAGTTGATGATGGTCTCACTCATACCACATTAAGAATGTTTTAGTTATTACTTGATGTGGAATGCATGAATAGGAGTTTAGTTTACGGGCTTGTATTTTGTTGTAGGGTGTAACCATGGACTTCTTGTTTGGATGGTCAACAAGAAAGGCGCAATAAATGTTCAATGTGCTCACTTTAATACTGGTCCTGAGCAATCTCCATTGAAGCAGAAATACAGTATATAAGTATTAGTCTTTGTATGGTGCTTTCTTGGGTCCCTGACAACGTGGCAGTTGCATGCCATTATTGTGTTGCGTTGGGGTTCATAGGTTTATTTCTGTTTCTTGTTTTGGGGTTCATAGGGTCATTGGAGTCCATAGCATTGTTGCTTTCTGACCTCCTTTATTACCTACCCTTGTATAAGGTTATACTTCTGACCTTAAATAAATGACTGCATAGAACTGCCACTTCCCTATTGGGACACCTTTGCATCTACAATTACAATTTTTAGTTTATGCTTCTGTGAGGGGTATTACATATTGTAGTGTATATCTACCTTGGTATGGGGTTATACTTCTGACTTTAAAAAAATGAGTGGATAGAACCGTCACTTCCCAATTGGGACACGTTTGCATCTACGGTTACCATTTTTAGTTTATGCTTCTTTGAGGGGTATTACATATTGTAGTGTAAGTTAAGGGAGTGAGTTTGATATACGTAATGCATTTTAAACTTGTGTAGTTTATAATTATCTAGTGGCATAATTGAAAGGATGTGCATGCTCCTATTATTATTAATCATCATTGAAAAAAGGGCTTTTAATGGGTGTAGTTTCAGTCCAACAGAAGTAAAGGAAGAATGCATTTTTACTTTTAAGCAAATTCTTATCCAGCGGTACCTATTAGTGTCTCACTATTGATTGATCTTGTAGTTGAGTGATTGTAAATATGGAGATTTGAAAAACGCAAATTTCATTCCAAAGAAAAAGCATTAAAGTGAGGATTGGCTGAGCAAAATCTGATGGCAGCTGAATGCCTATTGAAAATCCATGAAATGTCTACGAATGCCCCTACTTACATATCCTAGTGAAACTCTGTCTTTTTTGGTCAGTAGATAAATTGCATTCTTTACACCTAATTCTTCATTCGGAGTTTTTATTTTGATTCCAAGTAGTTCCCCCAGTAAAAAGGATGTCAAAATATTGCAGTATTAAACTGAGGCTGCATAATTTATTTTCCTCATTAGATAGCATTAAAATGTCCTACATATAGCACTGTTCTGAGCATATATATACTCGCCACTTATTATGTACTTTCCATTATTTTTATGACCTAGTGTGTTAATTTCTTTATTTTTATCATTTAGATAAAGTGGGAAAACTTACAAGTGCTTCTTTGGTTTTCAGATTGGTGGCATTTCTTCTTCGTGAAAGGCGAAAACGTATGTATCTTGATTATTGTTTTTGTATCAATAGCTACACAATAATTTATTTTCTAGGTTCTGTGTGTCCATACTGGTGTTCAATGGAAAACATTTTGTTATTTCTCTATTGTGTTCTGATGTTCTAACTTTTCTGCTTGAAAATTTGAGGTTTGTCATGACAGAAAGAATTGCTTTTAATGAAATCAAAATGCTCCTGACAAGATCTGCCTTATGAATTGTAAAAATTGGCCTTTTTTTGGAAGGTGGCCTTGTGCAGATGTGATCTTAGTTGTGAATAGAGAGTAACTTTGGCACTAGTAAAACTCATAACAGCCTAAAGCACCATAACTATGTGGGGAATATATAAAATTAAAGCTAGGATAATAAGGTATAAACAAAGAAGTTCTTAGATAAAGTGCTGAAGTTAAGGCATTGTAAAGATCAAATAGAAGGCATGTCATCCATGGTCTTCACTGTTTCACATATCTGGTAGGCATCACCAGATTATACTGCAGACTGAATCGAAAAATATTATCGTGTTTCAAAAGCTTAAGTGGAAAATTCTGGACAAATCATAGCCTATGTGGGATTCATTACAAAATTATAATTACTCAGAATAGAGAACTATACTATCTTGTGAACGGTGTCTTGTAAGTATAGATGCATGTTAAACACCATAACTTTATTCCACCAGATGATTGATATACTATGAGCTCTTGGATACAAAAAAACTCCAACTGATATTACAAATAAAAAGCCAGGAGATTTTACAAATGTGAAGTAGATATGTGCTAATGAATCAAGTGCAGGAAACTGCCTTAGAAGTTGATCTTATCAACTCAACTGGATTGGCATAACAAAAGAATCGGTTAAAACCATTTTCTAACTATGTAACCAGAATTGGTTAGTAACCCATATTGATGTGAGAATGAAAAAAACAATCATACAAATTTCTTTGGATACGGGACTTGAGGAACACTACTCCTGCAGAAGCAACCAAAAAATTTGATCTATGTCCAATTCTTCCCATTGGTCCACCTGTTGAACATGATTGTGCAACCCTTTTTGTCCATATTTTGCATTGTTCTTTAACCAAATATCGGATATCCTTCATGGATTCTTGAAGGAGAGGGCCCCCAAAATCATCATAAGTGGGCACCTTAAATCCTAGGCCGCGAATGGTGAAGGCATCGACCATTCTCCACCAGTATGGAGACCTCACCACATTGAAGGGAATGTTGGAAAAATACCAAAAGCTCGCACAAGCCCTCTTCATAGCCTTGTGCTTCCCTTGGTTCCACATGGTCATGCCTTGAGTGAGGGTTCTGACATTGGAGTGGAACATTCCACAAAAATGGATGATTTTGTCCCAGTCATTGGA
Organism: Wollemia nobilis; assembly: GCA_028583015.1. Lineage (NCBI taxonomy): Eukaryota > Viridiplantae > Streptophyta > Pinopsida > Araucariales > Araucariaceae > Wollemia > Wollemia nobilis. Next base: position 4,720 of record JAQPPZ010004030.1, read on the forward strand.
TCTGTCATTGACGATTTGGATGTATGACATTGTTGGAAAGGGCTAAAGCCAAAGAATCAACCCTCCACAAATGGAGCTCAAGGAGGAGGACTAGCCATTGCTTGCCTTGTTCTTTTCCCCAATTGTTTCTTCATATCCTAATCTTCTAGGAGGGCATTGCATTCCCTCATTATTTTAGCCTCCACCTGTTTACATGGTGTGACATTATGGCCAATTATCATAGTGAAGTGGTAATTGAGGTGATTTATACCTCTAAAATATATGGTATTAGAATAGTTTCAGTAAAGTTACCCCTTATTTGCATCCTCCCTTGCATGCTTCCAAGTTGGGTCTCTCTTCTTAGACATTTGCTTTCAATGTGGTTTCAAATGGAGACAATCATGAAGGAATTAGAAACTCAAAACAAAAAAAACTCTAGGTTTTGAGCATTGACTGCTCAAATTTCCTTTTTAAAATCAACTCCAATTGCTGAGTGGGTGTTAGATTCCTCAAATCTAGGAAAATTTTGTGTGAGGATGCAAATGTGTGTGTGTTTTTTTTTGGGTTTTCTTTGCTTTTTTTTATCCCATATTTGGGCTTATTTATGGTGTTTTCCTTGACAGGGAGAATTGAGTGAAGTTGGACAAAATTATGCTGTTTGCTGCACTTTTTTCATTGCGGGCAAGATTTTTTGTCAGACATGGAAAAAGTCGTGAGTATGCTGAATCCAAGCTGTTTGCCAAGTTTTAAAAAACATGGCATGTAAAAATGGTAAAACCGTAAAACAGCTTGGTTACCATGAGTTGAACATACACAGAAGAGTCATCTTCAAAAATGACATTGAAACAAAGGATCTATTTCGATCTAGGGTACAATGGAAATTTCTAGAAATCTGGTTCATCAAAATTAATTTTGTTGGTTCTTACAAAGGAAATTCAAGAAAAGCAGGTGGAGATGGTGTTTTTGAATTAATGAGGGCAAAATTCTCCTCACTTACTCCGAATCATATGGAACTTCAACTAACAACTATGTAGAGGGTAGGACACTTCTTACAAGGATTAAAATTGCAATTAAAAGGGGATGGAAATATATTTCAATTGAGGGGGATTTACAAATTGTCATTAATGCTATCAACAAAAAAGGATGTGGGGATTGGATAAAAATTTATATGATTGTTGATGTTCTTTATCTAGTACTGTAGGCAATCTATTGGAAGTTTTAGCATATATAGAGAGAAGGAATTCAGGTAGCAAATAATTTAACCAATTGTGGTGTTGATCTTCGCCTTGGTGAAATTTAAATTTTATAAGACAACTTGCTGAGTGAGATTTTATCTCTTAATGAAAATGATGTCAAGGAGCTGATTGTGGAAACATAGCACTTTGAGGAAGATTAAGAATATATTTGATACAAAAAAAAATGAAAATATCTATGATAAAAAGACAAGATGGATATGGGGTAATTGACCTAACATCATATGTAATATTTTGGTAATTTGATGGGAGTGGTGCCCAATTAGAGCGACATGTGATCTTAGTTGTGAGTAGAGAGTAACTGTGGCACTAGTAAAACTCATAGCAGCCTAAAGCACCATAACTATGTGGGGAATATATAAAATTAAAGCCAGGATAATAAGGCATAAACAAAGAAGTTCTTAGATAAAGTGCTGAAGTTAAGCTAAGCAATGTAAAGATCAAATAGAATGCATCTCATCCACGCTCTTCACTGTTTCACATATCTGGTAGGCATCATCAAATTATACTGTAGATTGAATCGACAAATATTATCGTGTTTCAAAAGCTTAAGTGGAAAATTTTGGATAAATCATTGCCTGTGTGGGATTCATTACAAAATTATAATTACTCAGAATAGAGAACTATACTATCTTGTGAAAGGTGTCTTGTAAGTATAGATGCATGTTAAGCATCATAACTTTATTCCGCCAGATCATTGATATACTATGAGCTCTTGGATACAAAAAACTCCAACTGATATTACAAATAAAAAGCTAAGAGATTTTACAAATGTGAAGTTGATATGTGCTAATGAAGCAAGTGCAAGGGTTGCCTTATAAGTTGAAGGGAAGGTCAGAAAAATACCAAAAATCATCAATGGCCTTCCTGGCTGCCCTATGCTTGTCCTGGTTCTAAGAGGCCATACCATCAATTGTGGCTTGTGTCCTTGCCCTAAAATTGGACTCATCCATCCCACTCCTTGTCGTTGTCGGTGTTTGTGCAGTTGATGTACTCAAACCTTCATGCTGAAATCCCCTAAAGCCAAAGGGGTTGGTCCCACTAGTTGTTGTATGAGGACGAGAAGAGGGTGTGGTTAAAATGGCTTCAAATGTTCTTTTCTTTTTTCTACTTTTGAAGTGACAGTTGCCATGCATTCTCTCTCAACATCAATTGACACATTTGGGTAAACTCTAACATTCTCACCCGGTTTCCTTTCCAAATGAAATTTGAAGCGGTATACTCGTCTAGGTATAAGAGTTTTACAAAATTTGTAAATTTTTTTTCCTTTTTCTTCTTGTTCTTATCAATACTTCCATGCTATATCTTTTTTATCCTTTTTTCGGACCCTGACATTTTCCTGTGGCTGCACATAATAATAAATAACAACAAACATTTAGATACAATTACTTAAAAAAAAAAACTAAACCCTAAACCCTAGTTTGAAACTATAAACGTTGACAGTTGAAAACATGCACTTTCATACATATTTTAGACAACAAATATCAAACAAAGTAACAAACAATTAAAAAAAAAAAAAACTAAACCCTAGTTTGAAGTTTGAACTGACATACTTGTTTCAAGTTTCAACTAAACCCTAGTTAAATAAATAAAAAACTAAACCCTAGTTTGAACTGGCATATTTGTTTCAGCCAAACCCTAGTTTAAAAAAAAAACTAAACCCTAGTTTGAACTGGCATACTTGTTTCAACTAAGCCCTAATTTAAAATAAAAAATCTAAACCCTAGTTTGAACTTGCATACTTGTTAGTTGTTTCAAATTTCAACTAAACCCTAGTTTAAAAAAGAAAAAAACTAAACCCATACTTGTTTCACTTTCAATTAAACCCTAGTTAAAAAAAAACCTAAGTTACTATGTTTCAACTGAACCCTAATTAAAAAAAAAAAAACTAAACCCTAGTTTGAACTGACATACTTGTTAGTTGTTTCAACTTTCAACTAGAAAAAAAAGAAGTAAACCCATACTTGTTTCTGTTGGTTACGAATCTGCCACTATGATAGGATTTAGTGCAATACGCCCTAGATTCGCCCAGCAGATTGAAAGGCCGGAAGGAAGGAATGCCTTCCGTGCCAATCTTCGGAGAAGGCCAACTTCTTATATGTTTTCTCAAATGGTTTTAAGCTCAGAGTGCAGGAAAGAAATTTGAAATGCAGAAAGAAATATAAATGTGATTTGCATTGGGTGGTGAGGATAAGCAACACAACAACTATCAATCACCCCTACTAACAGCAATTAAATACAGAATACATTACAGAAACTACCAATGTCATTCATTCTTTGTATCCTCTAACTATGCATTCCAGGAATACTTAATCATCAAATACTGATATCCAGATAGCAGAATAACAGTAAGCAATAACATAAGCAACATGAGGCAGAAATGCTAAATAAATGCAGCATAAAGAACAAGAACAGTCAATAGAGCCAAGTGTATATTGTATTCAGAAGCAATCGTACATGTACAATGGTTCCCTAGCAGTATATCCCCCTTCCACCCTTTACAATGATATGGCGTAGCTATTTATAGCGCAATTTCCCCTCGATTACAACTCTGGGCATAGGATCCCAGACCTGAAAATAGCTGACAAAATCGACAAAAGAGTTGCTGATGTTGACTTTTGTAGATAGGGACTGTACTTGCAGTAAGGTCCACCTGAAAACTTGGCAGCTACGTGGCAGTGCGGTAGATGAAACTTTGAGTCAGCTTGAATGCGGGTAGCTGCGGTATAATAATTTGGATTACGCCTGTCCTTTCCCTGTCACATCTCTGTCTCGAATCCCGAGGCTGGACACTTGTCAAGATCTGATAAGGGACGAATCTGCTTTGAAAAGCAGTCTCTCTTTCATGTTCGATTTTGCCCAGAATTGGAGCGCAATTAAACAACGCAAAGGGGGAATCAGCGCAGTTGGGGAGGCCTCCGTGCCTTAGACAGTTTTTGGGCTGCTTGCAACATCCTGCCCAAGTGTGCACGAGTAAGAGGGCGCAGCCCGACTTCGCTGCAAAGTCGGGTTGCGCACTCCACATTTAGCTAGTTTTGCTTACTGCTCCGACTGCGCTAAAAAATGAGAGCGCACCCCGACTTCGCAGCGAAGTCGGGTTGCGCTCTGGCACTTAGCCAATTTTCGGGATCCGCTGCTTCCCAAGTGCGCACAAAAATAAGAGCGCACCCCGACTTCACAATGAAGTCGGGTTGCGCTCTTGCACTTAGGCAATTTTCGGTCGACTTCCGCTCTCCGCATCCCCGAGTGCGCTCAAACTTAAGGGCGCAGCCCGACTTCGTTGCGAAGTCGGGTTGCGCTCTTAGACTTAGAAATTTTAGGGACCTTGGGAAATTGACCGAAGAAAGTACAAGAGGAAAAAGGGGAAATGATGGGAATGAAACTGACAGAAGGGGAGAAAGGGGGTAGTGGAGAAAGGGAAAGGAGGAGGAGGGAAGCGAGAGCAACATACTTACAATAAAAATGAAAACATGGTACCCCGTGCAAAATGTGGCAACATTCCTGGCGGCTCACGGGGTGTCGAGCTCGCCTCGACGCAAAGAACCAGGTATTTATCCTTTTGGCGCAGAGGAACTCCCTTCCCCTGCATCCCGCTGCTCTTGCGTCCCCTTCTTGGGTAATGGCTCCTCTTCGGATTCACTTTCAGCAGTTTCTTCTTCTGAATCCGAATGCTCACCACTGTCACCTTCTTGCTCGGTCGGCTGCTCCCGCTCACGGACATGATTGTACGCAGCCTTGGCCTGGTCCCAGGCTACTGCCTGGAAGGGCCCTAAATCGCTGACATCCTTCAGCGCTGCTTGGAATGCTGCAATCGTGTGTACATCGATGGTGTCATATCTCTCTCCCAACTCCTGATGGGAGGTGTTGATCTTGCAATATCTCGACACCATCTGAGTTACCTGTGCTTCTTGGATTGACTCGGCCCTGCTGTCAATTTCCGATATATCTGCCTCGAAAGACAGCCAATTCAGCTTTACCTGTTCAAGGGGCAAAAACTCCCCATCCTTGACGAAGCTCGGGCATCCGAGCTCAGAAAGAGTGTTGAAGGGAGGCCGGGCAAATATTTATTTCATGGTGCAATGTGTCCAGCATTTTCCTAGCGGCCCTTGTTTTTTTTGTCTTTTCGAAGTAATTATGCAAGGTTACCCTTGCATCTGCCCAATCTAGGGCAATTCTGGAAATAGGGGGAAATTAGAGGCCTCTGCGTGCGAACTCTTCAATTTTCATTGCCAAGTCCAGCCACTGCTTCGCTTGGTGTTCGGCCTCCTCTACCACAGGCTTTCCCTGGGCAGATACTTCTTGGATCCTGGATGCGAAATCCGGGACGGACAGGTACCTGACAACATTAGCCCTGCATCTGTGCAACAAACCAGACCGCATTTCTTTGACCTTGTTTTTCGAAAAGGCCGCTGTCTCGGACGTCTTCTCCTGGAGCTGAGATTGGGCCTGCCTTAACGAATCTTGCAGCTGAGAGACATGTTCCAACGCCGCCCTCTTCTCTTTTGACAGATGTTAAGCCGTTCTTCTTTGTGCTGTAGCCTCCTGTTAAGCGGCGACGAGCTGTGCTTTCAAGTCCTTGATCTCCTGCTGGGCAGACTCCAGCCGCGTGGTGGCCTTAGCCAGATCTTCCAGCTGCCTTGAGTCATTTTGAAGCTGAAAGAGCTTCTCTTGATTCTCGAGTCGCTTAACAAGGAGATTGTCAGTTCTGCAGCGAATACCGTTGATTTTGTATTCTTCGTTTATGTCGTCAAAATTCTTCTCCTTGACCCGGTGCTCATAGTCAGCCTCGGTCATTTCTCAGAGAGGCTTCTTTACCTTAGGGATCAATTTTTCAGTTCGCAACACTCCTGTCCAAGTCGAACTTGGTGCGCTTCACCGGGGCAGCTATCTCCTCGGCTCTTCTTCGTTTGACGCCCTGGAGGAAAGAGGCGAAACACCCTACGACCTTCGCTGCCAGAGGCTGATCATCTGTAATCTGCAGCTGCTCCCGCATGAAGTCAAGCTCTGCCAGCATCGGATACGCCGAGACTAAATCCTGCTGAGGCATCTTTCCCGCAAACAATGAAGCAGGAGATATCCCAGAAGGCGTGGTCGCTTTCAAAGGCGACTGGGTCCTAGGGGAAGCGAGCGGCTGAGTGGGAGGTGAAGGCGGGGTCTTGAACAATGGAGGTGAGCGGCGCGGCGATGTAGGTACGGCTTCGGCACTGGCCGCAGGCGAGGGGTCTAGGGTTTGACTCAGGGTTTGGAAAACGTTCGGGTCCTTGGCAAACTGCTCGAAAGAATGGGGACTGTGGAAGGATTTGGAGATATGCGACAAGGAGGATGCGACTAAGGCTTGCCCTGATACAGTGGGGAACGGTGTTACGGCAGGGCCAACGGGGATCTGGGGAACCGGGGAAGAGGACATACCTGCGGGCTCCGCCTGAGCCGCTGTTTGAAGGATGCCTGCTGCCCAAACTTCTGCTTCTTTCCCAGGGCTGTCCAAAGAGATGATTTCCAGCGCGGCCGTGACTGTCCGTGCTGCGGTCGTTTGCTATGCAGACTCCTTAGGCCATTTGGCCTTTTCGCTCCTTTTCCTCTTCTTTTCTTCTGGAGTTGCAGTTGGCTCGAAGGAGGCGGAGGAGGTTGGGGCGGCTGGCAGCGGTGTTCCCATGTTAACTTGTACCTGGGTTTGGATGGAAGAATGCTTGCTGTCGACGGCCCACCGGTTGACTCTTCTGGCGCCTTTTCCTTTTGGGGGGCCGCCTCACTAGTTGAATTTTCTAGATCTTATACCTTTTGAGGTAACGCTTCAGGAGCTAGAGGCAACATCGGGCCCACCTGACTGCTTGTTGGTGTCGTGCTGGAAGTCCCTTGAATGGGCTATTGCTGGGATGGGGGCTTCCTTTTATATCTCTTTCTGGTGCCTAGGGGAACGCAATCTCGAAACGCGAACGACTCCCATTTGTCGGTGTATTTATCATATAAGGCCGAAAATTGATCATCTACGGCCTATGTTTTCCGGTTAGACTTGTCGTGTTGCGTGCGACACCTCATTTTCCTGCATTCAATAATTTTGTCCTTTTTCCAGCTGAGGGGCACCACCTTTGAGAGGAATTTTTTGAAGCCTGCCGAGTCTAACCTGTGGTCTGGATTGCGCTCCGGATCATACTCCACTTCTTCACAGTAAAAATCCTACCATGGCGGCCATGATTGCATCCGCTCAATGTGCCATTCCAGGTCTGCACCTGTTTTATTGCACCTTTCCTCCATGATCTCCGCTCGGGGGCAGATATGTACAAACTTTCTCCTGACCCCAATCGGGTCGTATTTCCAGCGCTGAGGTAGCTGTATCAGGCCCATGGTGAGGAGTTCTTGTTCGAGGTAGATATGCTGCCCAATCTCGTGCACTTGAATGTTCGCCCAGTTAATAGGATACTTGAAAATATGGCCCCTCTTATTTCTCTGGCCGAATTCCTCTTCGACATATTCCATATGGCGCGATATCTCCATACCGAATTGATGCTCAATGCAAAAATAGGGCAGCAGGAACCGACTTTTTTTTGAATCCGTAGATTCTGATCACAATGCCCTGTGTCAACCGGAAGGTATCTCCGCACTTGTACTTCCTCAGGTAGTTCGTCATGGCCAGTGGGGGGTGAGATGCCTTGCAGTTGAACAGCGCCAGGGTCATACCTAGAAATTTGAAGTTTAAATCGTAGTACGACCCCCTTCTCTACAGGGCTTCTGTCCACTCTTATACTGGCAGCGGCTCTCCCTTCTCATTTACCTTTTTTAGGTCAGGTACCTTAATCCGGTAGTGCGTGTGGTATAAGCACAACCATGTGCGGAACAAGCAGAGCCGGAACTCTGTTGTCTGCTTTTGCTATAACCTGACGAGGTTCGAATGTATGGCGTACGCCACCCAATCTGCTCAGTCAAATAAAATAGGGCGCCTTCCGCTCCTTTGCGCAGTGGAGTCATAAAACTCTCCATGCAAGATGCATTCCGCGAGAGCCAGCTGGTACGGGCGCACCATTCTATCTGTGTCGCAGCCGAGTACCCATGCCAGGATAGTATATATGTATTTATTCTCGAACATCTCCAGGGGTATAGGGCCTGTTGGCCACTGTCCGGCTGGTAGCGGTGTCTTCAGTTCTGAGTCAAGAAATTCCCTCATTCTTCTGTTCTGAGCGAATTTGCCCGCCTGCTCGTCCAAGTTAATTCTTCTGACAATGGCGTTGGGGTCGTACTAGAGCCTCGAGGCGAAGGCTGGCTGGACGCTCTCCTTGAAGAGGGTGAACAACACCCTTCCTTGGTTGTCACAGAGTTGCCGGGTAGCTGGTTTGTAATACACAACCACACCCCACACAAAACCGGCGACTGTATGCAGCCCCGACCGTTTCTTGGTCTGCGTGCTTAGTGGGGATCGCCTCTGCCCACCGAGTGAAATGATCGGTGGCTGTAAGGATGAACTTATGTCCCGCCGCAGAGTTAGGCGTAATGGCCTCGATGAAGTCTAGACCCCACTGCTGAAACGAAGTCTCGACTTGAATTGGTTGGAGGGGCAAGGGTGTCTTTCTGTTTCTGCCAGCGAACCTTTGGCATTTTTCACATTTAACACAGACCGCATGTGCGTCTGTGAAGAGAGTGGGCCAATTATACCCGGCTCTGATAATTTTTAAGGCCGTAGGCCTCCCAGAATGATGTCCCCCAGGCATCTCGGAATGGAATTCTCCGAGGATCTTCGGTTTATCTGTTTCTCTGACGCATCGCAATAGGATGCCGTCAATGTTTTTGAAATACAACCCCTCGGGGCGCGGTACATATCTCAAGGCGTTTAGCCTAAACCTCCTTCTTTGTGAGGCATTGAGATGATCTGGACATCTCCTTGTGCTAAAATACCGCACCAGGTCATTCGTCCAATCACTTTCCTCTGATAAGGAGTTGGCAAGGTTAGTTTCTACTATCGGATCTTCCCACTGGCAGGCAGAGATTTCAGCTGCAGCGCTTCGGGCCAGCTCTTGGCACAAGGCTCTGCCTCTGATCAGCTTTGTCGGCCGTACCTCGATGTCAAATTCTTGGATTTTGGCTATCTATCCTGCCGTCTTGTGATCTGGATCCCCTTGTACGATGAAATTCCTGACGTTCGGATGTATCACGAAGATAGTTATCCGACTCTGGGAGACGAAGTTCCTGAACTTCCTGAGGGATTTCATCACTGCGTGCACCTACCGCTCAATAAAATTATACTTTTCTTCTTGCGGCTGAATCACCTGGCTTAAGAATGCTATGGGGCGTTCTTCGCCATCATCTCCCTTCTGAGTCAGGACTACGGCGTAACTCTCAGGTTCTCCCACCGCGTACAGGATGAAATCCTTGGAATAATTTGGATTTATCAACACCGGAGCTTGCGCGATTCTGGCCTTGATCTCTTCGAAGGCCTGCTTTCTTTCGTCAGTCCACAAGAATTCGACATTCTTTTTTAGGAGTTGGGCCATGGGCTTAATTACTTGTGCGAAGTCTGGTATGAACTTCCTCACGAAGTTGATTTGGCCGAAGAATGATTGTAACCCCTTCTTGTCGACTGGGATGGGTAAGCGGAGAAGGGCTTTTGCTCTGTCAGGATCCATTGCAAGGCCTTTCTCTGAAATGACATGTCCTAGCAGCTTACCTTCCTTTACCGGGAAGACTGACTTCTTCGGGTTGATGGAAATGCCGAATTCACGACATCTCTCAAATATTTGCCGCAAGTGGGAAGCATGGTCCTCTCTCCTGTGAGAAAATACAATCATATCATCCAAGTAGATGACAATGACCTTGTTGAGCAGCTCCCGAACGCCAAGTCCATGGCTCTTTGAAACGTAGCGCCGGCATTAGACAGGCCGAAGGGCATGCGCTGATATGCAAATGTTCCCCATTTGGTGGTGAACGTTGTCTTGTGCTGATCTTCGTCCTTTACCCATATTTGGTTGTAACCAGAGAATCCGTCCAAGAGAGAGAACCTCTGTGCTCCAGCAACGATGTGGAGGATCTGATCAATTTGGGGAAGCGGATAATGGTCCTTAAGTGAAGCTTGATTGAGGTTTCTGAAATCCACACAAAGGCGGATGTCTCCATTCTTTTTCCTCACAGGGACCAAATTCGCGACCCAAGATGAGTGCTTGATGGGGTAGATGATTTTGGCCTCCAGCATCTTCAAGAGCTCTGCTTTCATCATTGCTTCAATTTTTGGGTTCACTGCCCTTTGCCTCTGCCGGAAAGGTCTTGCATTATCTTCCAGCTCTATGGTATGCTGGATCATCTCTCTATCATACCCCTTCAAGTCTTGGTAGCACCAGGCCACAATATCAGGGAACTCTCCGCATAAAGATATGATCTGCTCTAGTTCCTTTTCAGTGCAGTCCGTCTCGACCTTGATTGTTTTTCCAGGTTCCAGTTCCAGGTCCACGTACTGCTTTGGGTCTACTTTGATTCTGTGAGATATTGCCCTATCGTTCTGATCAAAGAGACTCTCTAGGGTAATTAGTCCTTTCGGGACATGATTGCTTTTTAACTGTATCAACCCCTTGTACTGCTCGTCATCAAGGTCTCTACCTTTTATAGTACTTGCTTCGTTAATAAAAAAAGTGACGATATCCTCGTCACAGTCAAACACCTGCCAGTGGGTGTCTTTATCAGGCACAGAAGGCCTGTAGATGGTACGAACCGGCTTCAGCTTCTGGATAGTGTCATCATCCGGAACGTACTTGGCTCCAACAGACGTTAGAATGTTAGCATGTTTATTCTTCTCACGTGATATGGCTTTGACATTCAAAGAGTCGAATGACTCCATCAGGTCCCAAACACGGTTACGGTACGCCTTGAGATAATGCTTCTTGGAGGCGCACTTGTTCGTAATCTAGTTGCACACCAGCTTTAAGTCGTCAAAGATTTGCAAATGTCTCACCCCTAGTCTCTCTGCCTTTCTCAAACCCAAGCATAGAGCTTCATACTCCGCTGCGTTATTAGTACAGCTCCAAGCCAGCCTGTAAGTGTAGTCCTTCTGGATTCCGGACTGGGAAATCAGAAGTACACCCGCACCGGCGCCATTTTTGCATCGAGCGCCGTCAAAGAACAACTTCCATAGATTTTCTGGTGCGGGTCCATCCTCTTTCCTTAATGACTGGTCAAGTCTTTCAGGCTGGGTGACGGAGTAACAGCCTTGCTCGGTCTCAATCATGGCATTGAAGTCCAGCAAGGAGAACTCATCCTCTACTTGTAACAGCTCAAGGGCCTCCTCTGTCATATCAACCACTACCGGCTCTTCAGTTGTCAACTGGACCATGCCGTTCTGTGGCTCTTCTCCGGGTATCTTCTCTACTAGGAATGTGGAAGGCTATTCATTATAGATCTTTAGTCTCCTTCTTTTGAAGGGCACTTCCATATGTGAGTAATCCCGAGACAGATATCCACCCAGCTTTGCAGTGAACTCCCTGGAGAGGCACATGTCGAAGTAGGGTTCCAAGTCGACCACAACGACTTACTGTATGACCACTATGTTGAGGGCTTTATGTAGTCGGATCGGGATATCCTTGATGACACCAACTTTTTTGACAGGGGTGTCGTCTAGCTGCAGCACACCTTGGCTGCTCCTTGTATATTCCATACCGATCTCTTCGAAGACGGCTCTCGGCATGACAGTCGTGGAAGCACCAAAATCCACCATGCAGTTGTGTACTATGTAGCCTTCCATCCGCAATGACAGATAAAAAGGAGGTGGCCTGTTTTTCCCGATGGCAGAAACTGTCAGGGGCTGAGCTAACACAGTAGGCTGCGTCGGCTTCCCGTCTTTTATGCTTTTCAAGATTTCCTGCAGCAGATCAACTTGCCCAGGGAGCAACAGAGCCTCGTACATACTTATCTTCGCAGGGGTCATCTTTAGCTCGTCAACTATACTGTAGGTTGAAGTACTAGCTCCCTCTATTTCTTTCGTAGTCTCATTCTTGGTCCGGTATTGCTGCGTGGGTTCGACACTCTGTCTTTTAGTCAGCGACGGATACCTCAACTTCTCTTGAGCTTGTTCTTTAGTTTCGGCTGGTGGCTGAGCTGCAGGGGCTTTCACTGCGGGAGCCTTGAGTGTAGGAAACGTTTCTTTTGCTGCAGGAGGCCACAGTGACTTGTCAAGTGGTAGCCCAGCAGGCTGCGCCCTCTCTCTTCTGGCGTATACCTTTAACACCTTTGCTTGGGCCACGACAGCCTCAATGGGCTTTTTGCCTTCCTTGGTTAGGAGCAACGTAGGATCTTCTTCTGCGACGACAAAGTTGCCTTCATCGTCCAGGATCATGTATGATTCATCCTCTATGGCGTTGCCTGCAAGGGTCTGAATATAATGCTGATGCAGCGTGCAACCTTCTTATGAGTGTGGATAGTTGCACGTGGAGCACCAGTTAACCTGGTCAGAAGTGCCAGGTTGATCCTCATTGGCAGCATTCCTTTCCGGGGGGTGTCTTTGAGCTTGTGCGGCTTGATCTTTTGTTAGTGCCGGAGGAGGATATGGTCTCCTTGGAAGGAACTCCATCTGGGCTTGCTTCTTCTTCATTATCGTCATATCGTTGGACATAGTATGATACCTAGAGGCCAGAGCCCGTACCTCTTGGAGGATTTTATTTTGAATATCATTATCTGCAGGCGCCAACCGGGCCGGTGGAGGTATTGCAGCGAACGGCGGTGGTGCAGAATACACCGCGTAATGAGGGGGAGCTGGGAGTGCGGGATACTGCGGAGGCGGAGGTGGTGGGTTAGGATAATGAATCTGAGGTGGGCTGTAGGGGTTTATAACTGGTGCTGGATTCCATGGCTGCTGGGGGTGCTGACTTGAGGATGATGGCATCACACCAGAGGCCGATGGATACTGGGACTGAGGAAAATCAGGATAAATGGGGGGCTGCACTCTATGTGGAAGTCTGCCTATGGAAATTATGTCTAATTCTGCTTGTTGGGCAGCTTCGTATAGGCCAAGGAAGGTATCGACTCGGGCTATCTTAAGGAGTAGATAAATATCCGAATTGAAAGACCTCAAGTAATAGTGTGCCGCTTGACCCGCCGAAGGTCGCAGTTCGCGAGGTACTCTTTTCCAAGACCTTGCAAACCTTATGTTGAAGTCTGATACCTCCTCTTGTGGGTGGCGTTGGATACTCTGAAACTGATGCAATAATGAAGAGGGATCGACAGACTCATTGCATCCTTTTACAAGCCTGCCTGCCAACAGAGGCTTCCCCGTGATAGATCCTTCTGGCAAAGATCTCCACCAATAGAGCAGCTTCCCCCTCAGAGAAAGAGCCAGTAAATGGGTCTTGACACTCTCATCTGTAATAGAGTGTAGCGCAGCCAAGGCTAGGATGTCCTGAATGTGTTCATATGCCGTTTTGCCGTAGCCATCGTAAGTAGGGATGGCCCTCAAGGCAGCGGGGGGTACAACCTCTTGTCCGACTAGGGCCAAGGGCCCCGTGGAGTCAACCGCTGGGAAGAGGTCATCATCATTTTTCTGAGCAACCATGTCTTCTCCCCCTTCCGGTCGTGTACTCGGTATCGGTGCCGTCCAAAGATGTAGGTTGCTCTTCAACTTCGGCCTCTTCGATTTCGGTTTCGGATTCGTCTATGCGGGCTTGGTAGTCAGCCAACCTTACACGCTCTCCCGGAGCGTTGATGTCAATTTCGTAGAGATAAGCAACATGAGGCAGAAATGCTAAATAAAGACAACATAAAGAACAAGAATAGTCAATAGAGCCAAGTGTATCTTGTATTCAGAAGCAAGTGTACAACTACAATGGTTCCCTAGCAGTATATCCCCCTTCCACCCTTTACAATGATATGGCGCAGCTATTTATAGCGCAATTTCCCCCCGATTACAACTCTTGGCACAGGATCCCAGACCTGACAATAGCTGACAAAAGCAGCAAAAGAGATGCTGATGTTGACTTCTGGAGATAGGGACTGTACTTGCAGTAAGGTCCACCTGAAAACTTGGCAGCTACGTGGCAGTGCGGTAGATGAAACTTTGAGTCAGCTTGAATGCGGGTAGTTGCGGTAGATGAAACTTTGAGTCAGCTTAAATGAGGGTAGCTGCGGTATAATAATTTGGATTACGCCTGTCCTTTCCCTGTCACATCTTCGTCTCGAATCTCGAGGCTGGACACTTGTCAAGATCTGATAAGGGACGAATCTGCTTTGAAAAGTAGTCTCTCTTTCATGTCCGAATTCAAACTTCAAAACAATCTGCTGTTGGTGGTTGTTGGTGACTACCAGATTCCTTCAAACTTAGAAAAATCCGGATATTTGATGCGTTTTAGGGTTTAACTTAGTATGGTAGCAGGTAGGTAGACCTTTTCTCTCAAGCTTGGAGGAAGAAAATGAGAAAAAAAAAAAACACCTTTTATGCCGTTTCCTCTATGCCAAAAAATCGCGATTTCGATTTTTTGTCGATTTTTTCAAACAAATCGTTGATTTTTTCAAAACTACAGATTTCGATGCGATTTTGATTGGATCTTCGGGGAATCGCGATTTTCCGATGCGAATCGCGATTTTTTGCCGATTTTCTCTACAAAGGATTTGAGCATTGACAGCTCAAATTTCATTTTTTACCTCAACTCCAATTGCTGGGTGGGTGTTAGATTCCTCAAATCTAGAAAAATTTTGTGTGAGGATGCAAATGTGAGTGTGCGTGTTTGTTTTTTTTTGGTTTTTCTGTGCTTTTTTTTTGTTTCCCATATTTGGGTTCATTTCTGGTGTTTTCCTTGACAGGGAGAATTGAGTGAAGGTGGAAAAAAAAATTATGCTTTTTGCTGCACTTTTTTCACTACGGGAAAGATTTTTTGTCAGACATGGAAAAAGTCGTGAGTATGCCGAATCCAAGCTGTTTGCCAAGTTTTAAAAAACATGGCAAGTAAAAATGGTAAAACCCTAAAACAGCTTGGTTACCATGATTTGAACATACACGAAAGAGTCATCTTGAAAAATGACATTGGAACATAGGATCTGTTTTGATCTAGGGTACAATGGAAATGTCTAGAAATTGGGTTCATTAAAATTAATTTTCTTGGTTCTTACAAAGGAAATTCTGGAAAAGCCGGTGGAGATGGTGTTTTTGAATTAATGAGAGCAAAATTCTCCTCACTTACTTTGAATAATATGGAACTTCAACTAAAAACTATGTAGAGGGTAGGACACTTCTTACAAGGATTAAAAATTGCAATAAAAAAGGGATGGAAATATATTTCAATTGAGGGGGATCCACAAACTATCATTAATGCTATCAACAAAAATGGATGTGGGGATTGGATAAAAAATAATATTATTGTTGATGTTTGTCATCTAGTATTGGATGCAATCTCTTGGAAGTGTTAGCTTATATAGAGAGAAGGAATTCGAGTAGCAGATAATTTAGCGAATTGCGGTGTTGATCCTTGGTGAAATTTAAATTTTTTAAGACAACATGCTGAGTGAGATTTTATCTCTTAATGAAAATGATGTGAAGGAGCTTATTGTGGAAACATAGCATTTTGAGGAAGATTAAGAATATATTTGATAGAAACAGAAATGAAAATATCTATGATAAAAAGACAAGATGGATATGGGGTAATTGAGCTAACAAGAAATGTAATATTTTGGTAATTTGATGGGAGTGGTGCCTAATAAGAGCCACATGTAGCTTTTTTCAATTAAAAAAAGAAAAAAAGAAAAGAAAAACTCATGGATTCAGTAAAAAAAAACATTTGAGCGAGTTTTGCTTGGACTTGCCGAGTTTTTGAACTCGCTGAGTTTCAACCATGACTATGCATCTAGTGACCTTGTGATGAGTGTTAGGCCATTGATGATTTCTGAACCAAGAAATTTCCAACTAGAGTAGTTGATGATACCCATGCTCAAAGAGTCACTTGTAAGTAATCTAAATACTGGTTAGGGTGGTTGATGATGCCCATGTTCAATGGATGAATTAGAACTATGTTCTAGTTTGAGTGTTTAATGATGCCCATACTTAATAGATGAGCAATCAACCAACCAAGTACACAAAGGGTATTTGAAGACGCACATGCTGAGTGGGTGATTATAAAGTAATTATTTTTGAAAAGGATGGTGGGAGTAGTAGCAAGCGAAATGAATGAATCGACCACCCACTCAATCCAATGGCTACTTGGCCCGACACAACACAACTTTGCCCATCCCATCCAAGCTTGCTTGTTTTCTTGACCGACCAATTTATCGATTCGCCAACCAACCATAGCCCAAAAAATTGCACATCTATAGTAAATGATCCATCTATCCGCTTTAGCCTGTCTTGACTTGCTTTAGCCTATTTTTGCTTGTTTGGCCTTCTCAGGATATACCGAGATTTTTTCGGCCCATCTTAACCATTTTAGCATGTTCAAGATTGTTTTGGCCCGTTTGACCCGTTTTGATTCTTGAGTTGAAGTGGAATTGTTTAACTTTAAATTGCATTTTTAGAAGTGATCTACATTTTTTAAATAATATATTGTTCTAGCTAAGTAGTAGAGGCAAAGATGGTTTTATTTCTTAGTTAGTGATGCCAAATGGTAATTAATATTAAAGAATGCCTTTCTGCAAGAGATGGGTTGATGATGGTTTCACTCATACCACATTAAGAATGTTTTAGTTATTACTTGATATGGAATGCATGAATAGGAGTTTAGTTTTTGGCCTTGTATTTTGTTGTAGGGTGTAACCATGGACTTCTTGTTTGGATGGTCAACAAGAAAGGCGCATTAAATTTTCAATGTGCTCACTTTAATACTGGTCCTGAGCAATCTCCATTGAAGCAAAAATACAGTATATAGGTATTATGCGTTGTATGGTGCTTTCTTGGGTCCCTGTCAACATGGCAGTTGCATGCCATTATTGTGTTGCGTTGGGGTTCATAGGGTCATTTCTGCTTCTTCATTTTGGGTTCATAGGGTCCTTGGAGTCTGTAGAATTGTTGCTTTCTGACCTCCTTTATTACCTACCCTGGTATAAGGTTATATTTCTGACCTTAAATAAATGACTGCATAGAACTGTCACTTCCCTATTGGGACACCTTTGCATCTACAGTTACAATTTTTAGTTTATGCTTCTGTGAGGGGTATTACATATTGTAGTGTATATCTACCTTGGTATGGGGTTATACTTCTGACCTTAAATAAATGAGTGGATAGAACTGTCACTTCCCTATTGGGACACGTTTGCATCTACGGTTACCATTTTTAGTTTATGCTTCTTTGAGGGGTATTACATATTGTAGTGTAAGTTAAGGGAGTGAGTTTGATATACATACAAATGCATTTTAAACTTGTGTAGTTTATAATTATCTAGTGGCATAATTGAAAGGATGTGCATGCTCCAATTATTATTAACCATCAATGCAAAAAGGCTTTTAATGGGTGTAGTTTCAGTCCAACAGAAGTAAAGGAAGAATGCATTTTTACTTTTAAGTAAATTCTCATCCAGTGCTACCTATTAGTATCTCACTATTGATTGATCTTGTAGCTGAGTGATTGTAAATATGGAGATTTGAAACAAACAAATGGCTGAACAAAATCTGATGGTAAAAAATAACAGCTGAATGCCTTTTGAAAATCCATGAAATGTCTACGAATGCCCCTACTTACATGTCCTAGTGAAACTCCATCTTTTTTGGGCAGTAGATAAATTGCATTCTTTACACCTAATTCTTCAGTTGGAGTTTTTATTTTGATTCCAAGTAGTTCCCCCAGTAAAACGGATATGAAAATATTGCAGTACTAAATTAAGGCTACATAATTTATTTTCGTCATTAGATAGCATTAAAATGTCCTACATATAGCACTGTTCTAAGCATATATATATACTCGCCACTTATTATCAACTTTCCATTATTTTTATGACCTAGTGTGTTAACTTCTTTGTTTTTATCATTTAGATAAAGTGGGAAAACTTACAAGTGCTTCTTTGGTTTTCAGATTGGTGGCATTTTCTCTTCGTGAAAGGCGAAAACGTATGTATCTTGATTATTGGATTTGTATCAATTGCTACACAATAAATTATTTTCTAGGTTCTGTGTGTCCATACTGATGTTCAATGGAAAACATTTTGTTATTTCTCTATTGTGTTCTGATGCTCTAACTTTTCTGCTTGAAAATTTGAGGTTTGTCATTATATAGAAATAATTGCTTTTAATGAAATCAAAATCCTTTAGGTCCTGACAAGATCTGCCTTATGAATTGTAAAAATTGGCCTTTTTTTTTTTGGAAGGATGGCATTGTGCAGATGTGATCTTAATTGTGAATAGAGAGTAACTTTGGCACTAGTAAAACTCATAGCAGCCTAAACCACCATAACTATGTGGGGAATATATAGAATTAAAACCAGGATAATAAGGCATAAACAAAGTTCTTGGATAAAGTGCTGAAGTTAAGCCAAGCAATGTAAAGATCAAATAGAAGGCATCTCATCCATGGTCTTCACTGTTTCACATATCTGGTAGGCATCACCAGATTATACTGCAGACTGAATTGACAAATATTATCGTGTTTTAAAAGCTTAAGTGGAAAATTCTGGACAAATCATAGCCTGTGTGGGATTCATTACAAAATTATAATTACTCAGAATAGAGAAGTATACTATCTTGTGAAAGGTGTCTTGTAAGTATAGATGCATGTTAAACACCATAACTTTATTTCACCAGATGATTGATATACTATGAGCTCTTGTATACAAAAAAATTCCAACTGATATTACAATTAAAAGCCAGGAGATTTTACAAATGTGAAGTAGATACGTGCTAATGAAGCAAGTGCAGGAAACTGCCTTAGAAGTTGAGCTTATCAACTCAACTGGATTGGCATAACAAAAGAATTGGTTAAAACCATTTTCTAACTATGCAACCAGAATTGGTTAGTAACCCATTTTGATGTTAGAATGAAAAAAACAATCATACAAATTTCTTTGGATAGAGGACTTGAGGAACACTACTCCTGCAGAAGCAACCAAAAAATTTGATCTATGTCCAATTCTTCCCATTGGTCCACCTGTTGGACATGATTGTGCAATCCTTTTTCTCCATATTTTGCACTGTTCTTCAACCAAATATCGGATATCCTTCATGGATTCTTGAAGGAGAGGGCTGTAAATTTTCCAGCCCTAGATAACTGTTGTCCTATGTTATTTTAAAATAAATCAGATCTGAGAATAATTTATTCAAACATGCAACAGTCACACAGATGGCTGGAAAAATAAACAGCGTGAACAGCGGAAGTTAAATATATTTCTGAACCTAAAATATTACAAATAAAGGAGGCTACAGCTACAGCAAAACACCTTGCTCTCTTGCTGACTTTTTTGGCCATCAATTTCACTGTTCTTCTCCTCCTAAGCTTGTAGTTTTGAAGTTTTTGTTCTCCTCTTATTTTCTGTGTGTAAAACACTCTTGACCTTCTCCTTTTATCTTTGAAAAAGGTAACCCTAATCTCTCTAACCCTAAGATTAGATCTCATCTCATCTTGAGATGTAAGGTTAAAAATAGAATCACTTAAGTTAACTTAAAAATAGAAAATCCCTTAAGTGAATTTCAAAATAGAATCACTTAAGTGAATTACAAAATAGAATCACTTAAGTGAACTTAAAAATAGAAAATCACTTAAGTGAACATAAGTGAATTTCAAAATAGAATTAGAAATGTCTAGAACCACTTCTAGCACATTCATACTGAAGCCTGTGCAAGAAGTTCTTGTCCGATCTACATTTCTAAACAAGGGCCCCTAAAATCATCAGAAGTGGGTGCCTTAAATCCTAGGTCGCGAATGGTGAAGGAATTGACCATTGAAGGGAATGTTGGAAAAATACCCAAAGCTCGCACAAGCCCTCTTCATAGCCTTGTGCTTCTCTTGGTTCCACGTAGTCATGCCTTGAACGAGGGTTGTGACCTTGGAGTGGAACATTCCACAAAAATGGATGATTCTGTCCCACTCTTCGGGTTTCTCATTGATGATCTAAATGTATGACATTGTTGGAAAGGGCCAAAGCCAAAGAATCAACCCTCCACAAAAGGAGCTCAAGGAGGAGGACTAGTCATTGCTTGGCTTTTTCTTTTGCCGAATTGTTTCTTCACATCATAATGTTCTAGGAGGGCATTGCATCCCCTCATAACTTCAGTCTCCACCGGTTTACATGGTGTGACATTATGGCCAATTATCATAGCGAAGTGGTAATTGAAGTGATTTATACCTCTAAAATATATGGTATTAGAATAGTTGCAGTAAAGTTACCCCTTATTTGCATCCTCCCTCACATGCTTCCAAGTTGGGTCTCTCTTCATAGGCATTTGCTTTCAGTGTGGTTTCAAATGGAGACAATCATGAAGGAATTAGAAACTCAAAATAAAAAAAAACTCTATGTTTTGAGCATTGGCAACTCAAATTTAATTTTTTACCTCAACTCCAATTTCTGGGTGGCTGTTAGATTCATCAAATCCAGGAAAATTTTGTGTGAGGATGCAAATGTGTGTGTGTTATTTTTGTATTCTTTGCTTTTTTTCCCATATTTGGTCTCATTTCTGGTGTTTTCCTTGACAGGGAGAATTGAGTGAAGGTGGATAAAAATTTATGCTATTTGCTGCACTTTTTCACTGCGGGCAAGATTTTTTGTCAGACATGGAAAAAGTCGTGATTATGCCGAATCCAAGCTGTTTGCCATGTTTTAAAAAACATGGCAAGTAAAAATGGTAAAACCGTAAAACAACTTGGTTACCATGATTTGAACATACACGAAAGAGTCATCTTCAAAAATGACATTGAAACTAACAATCATATGGAACTTCAACAAACAACTATGTAGAGGGTAGGACACTTCTTACAAGGATTAAAATTGCAATTAAAAAGGGATGGAAATATATTTCAATAGAGGGGGATTCACAAATTGTCATTAATGCTATCAACAAAAATGGATGTGGGGATTGGATAAAAAATATTATTATTCTTGATGTTCGTCATTTAGTACTGGAGACAATCTCTTGGAGGTGTTAGCATATATAGAGAGAAGGAATTGGGATAGCAGATAATTTAGCCAATTGCGGTGTTGATCTTCGTCTTGGTGAAATTCAAATTTTATAAGACAACTTGCTAAGTGAGATTTTATCTCTTAATGAAAATGATGTCAAGGAGTTGATAGTGGAAACATAGCACTTTAAGGAAAATTAAGAATATATTTGATAGAAAAAGAAATGAAAATATCTATGATAAAAAGACAAGATGGATATGGGGTAATTGACCTAACAACAAATGTAATATTTTGGTAATTTTATGGGAGTGGTGCCCAATAAGAACCACATGTAGCTTTTTTCAATTAAACAAAAAGAAAAAGAAAGAAAAACTCATCGATTCAGTTTAAAAAGAACATTCAAGCGAGTTGTGCTTGGTGTTGACGAGTTTTTGAACTCGCTGAGTTTCAACCATGCCTATGCATCTAGTGACCTTGTGATGAGCGTTAGGCCATCGATGATTTTTGAGCCAAGAAACTTTTAACTAGAGAAGTTGATGATACCCATGCTCCAAGAGTCACTTGTAAGTAATCTAAATTTTGGTTAGGGTGGTTGATTATTCCCATGCCCAATGGATGGATTAGAACTATGTTCTAGTTAGAGTGTTTAATGATGCCCATACTTAATAGATGAGCAATCAACCAACCAAGTTACACAAAGGGTATTTGAAGACGCACATGCTAAGTGGGTTATTATAGAGTCTTAGGATAAAACTTCAGAATTTATACCTACAATTAGAAACACAATGACAGAGAACAAAAATAGCAACACAAGTAACATAGATATTTACGTGGAAACCTGCAATGTGCAGGAAAACCACGAGGCAATCGCAACATTCACATTACAACCTACAATGCAAGGGATCAATTCCCTTTTATAGAGCAGCAAATGAAGACCCCGAACTATTCGTTTCCTCTCCCAAAGGAAGCCTTCGAAAACTTTTCGTTTCTACTCCCAAGGAAAGCATCTGAAACTGTTCGTCTTTCGTATCTAGCCGTTTGGTACAAAGCTGCCGTCTGACTTAGACGTTTGTTGCCGTCTGACCTAGAATTTTGCTGCCTAGACGTCTGGCCTAGTCGTCTAGCAGCGTAGACGTCTATCCTAGACGTCTGCTACCTAGACATCTAGAAACCCAGACGTCTGCTGCCTAGACGTCTGGCCTAGATGTCTAGCAACCCAGACGCCTGCTACCTAGACGTCTGGCCTAGACGTCTAGCAGCCGTCTTAGCTGCCCATAGTTTATCGATTAAAATACTGCATAGTGACTTAATCTCCTAACATTCTCCCAGTTGAAGTTAGTATTTTGGAATTCTTTTGCCAAAGATTTTTCATCCAGTGCCATTGCCCAATGTTGCCCTTGTTACGTTTTCAGCAAGCCTAGAGAAATTTTGCACCGCTCAAACTTCTTTACCTTGACTGACTTTGTAAGCATATCTGCAG
Source organism: Wollemia nobilis (assembly GCA_028583015.1). Classification (NCBI taxonomy): domain Eukaryota; kingdom Viridiplantae; phylum Streptophyta; class Pinopsida; order Araucariales; family Araucariaceae; genus Wollemia; species Wollemia nobilis. Next base: position 27,418 of record JAQPPZ010004030.1, read on the forward strand.
GATTCTCTTTAGTGTCGATTTTCTGCAATAAGATCCTACCTTCTTCCACCACATTTCTTAAAAAGTGGTCCTTGACATCAATGTGTTTCGTGCGATCATGGAATGTTGTGTTCTTAACTAATAGCTCTTTGGCTATCAGAATGCAGTGTAATTTTCTCCTGCATTACCTTGATGTCACCCAATAGTCGCTCTAGCCAAATTGCCTCTTTGCTGGTATGAGCCACTGCAATATATTCTGCTTCAGTGGTTTTATAAAGCCACAACAGACTGCAACTTAGAAGCCCAACTCACCACTCCACCAACAATAGTGAAGGTATATCCTGTATTGGACTTTCTCCCATCTCTATCTCCACCATAATCAGAATCCACAAAACCTTAAACTTGTAAATCTTCCGATCCAAAGTAAATGGCAACATCTAAAGTGGCTCTTAAATATCTAAATATCCACTTCACCGCATTCCAATGCTCCTTACTAGGATTTGCCATGTATCGATTGACTACTCCCACTGCTTGGTCAATATCCGATCTAGTGCTCACCATGGCATACATGAGGCTTCTTACTGCTAATGAATACGGTACACGAGACATGCTTGTCTTCTCTGCTTTTGTTCTAGGACACTGTTTAGAAGACAATTTTATGTGTGAAAGAAGTGGGATACTGTTGCCATTTCTGCAACATTGTGTATTATTAGCCTTCCAAGAAAACTTTTGCAAGAGAGACCATGAAGTTTCAACCTTAAGCAGAGATCCAACAATTCGTTTTGGATGAGGAAAAGCACTTGTGCCAAATGTTGGGCGCACTTTGGCCTTGCCCCCCAGGCCGGGCACACTCTGGCCTTGTGCCCAAGGCCGAGCGCATTCAAGCCTTGCACCTCAGTCTAGGCACACTCAGGCCTTACGCCCCAGGCCGGGCGCACTCTGGCCTTGCGACTCAGGCCGGGCGTACTCTGGCCTTGCGCCCCAGGCCGGGCGCACTCTGGACAGTAACTCAGCTTGACCCTGGCGCATTCCACCTCAGCAGTTTGAAGTATATCCTTATCTGGTTACCCGCAGCTATTTTGGGAAGCTTCCGTATTAGACGTTCCAGGAATTCAAGCATATCTTCTACGGAGGCGGTCCCCGCAAGTAAGGAGACAGCGCCAGCAAGTCAAGTATGTTAGAGCATTGAAGGCATTCAATGACATTTTGAGGAGTCACCAACCCTTGCCATTCCTGTTTAATATTTTGCGGTTGTATCACCTTGTAATCCTTATCTTGGCTTCCACTGCCATGATTTGTTTATCAACATTTATTGCTCAAGCGGCAGAATTCTCTATATAAGCCCGCTCTTTTATTATAAAATAGATGGATGTTTGCTAGAGGCTAAATGAAAACCTGAATTCTGCTATCAATACAGCTGATGTCTGGCTCTAGACTTAGACTTCTATTTTCATGTGTATGTATTCTATTGTTTATCTTCTATCGTTCCTTACTTTAAACTGTAACTTGAATTCTAATATCTGGATTTAGTTGCTGATAAAGTAGTAACTCTGGAGTAGCCCTGGAGATTATACATGCTAGATGTTCTGGTTTAAATTTCTATTAGTTATCTGTATTTGAGGGCTATTTGGTTTATAATGCAATAGAGTTTTCGTGCTGTTAGTCCATCACCCCTATTCTATCCGGCCTGTGGCCATATTTCCCCTTTCAGTCATTTCCCATTCCTTTCAGTTCCTTAATCTCAACCCCCCCCTAGTTAGAATAGCAAGGGAACCAACCCATCTCTGGAGATTGGCACGGAGGGCATTTCTTCCTCTCGGCCTTTCAATGTTGGCCGGGTCTAAGGCGCACTAAAATACCAAATCCTTAACGAAGGCAGATCTCTGACCAACATTTTCTGGCATGCCCGGTGGGATGCAAACGTTCCACTGCAAAAGCAGTACTAAGAAATTGATGTTCGTCTTACTACTGACAAATTTGAACATCTGGCGACTCATACTAACTCCGACACCTCCGAGCCTCGTAGACCAGCTTAAAAGATCATGCCTCCACGCGTATGAGGCAACAGGCTAGAAACTCAGAAGAAGAAGCCGAGTTCTACGAACTTGACATTGACGCTTTTGGAGAGCGTTCCAGAGTGGTCAGGCCCAACACCCCACTGGACAACATATTCGCCGAAAGCTACTGTTGCTACACAAGGTCCAACTCCTGACAGCATAGCAACTAGTTGCCTCCAGTTCCGCCTAATTCACCAGATCATCAGCACGCCATGGTCCCACCTAGCATTGATTCTGGTGCACCAAGTGTTTCGGTTGTTCCGGCTCAGCCGCTTCTGCCACCACTCCAGGGAAATCTGCCACCACACTTGGCGCAGTCAGCTCTTGCCAGGCAATTTGTAACCTGGGACCATACCGGTCCCCTGAATCTTGGAACTCAACATAGAGTACCACCTGCGGCCTTGAAAGCTCTGCCCACCTATGATGGTACAGGAAAAACAGGGGCCGAGCACATCCAAGATGTTGCAGGGTTGACAACAATTCACGAGATTAACCACGAAGATGTCATGGTGAAGTTGCTGGTTCTCTCTTTAAGAGGTAAGCTCCTCTACTGGTACCAATCACTCGCGCCTGGCATCGTCACTTCGTGGGACCAACTGGCTGGAAAGTTAGTGAGAGGTTTCCATGAGCAAGCGGATCCCTTCTCCCTGTTACATCAGTTCACCAACATACAAAGGCATCCCCAAGAAGAAATCCCTCACTTCAATCTCAGGTTCGATCAGACCTGGATGAGAGTTCTTGAAGACCTCCGACCCACCCCACGACAGGCCGCATTCTATTATCTAAGGGCGTTTCATACGGACATTAGCATAAGCATCAGGCACTCCAATGTTAACACATTCCCAGATCTATACGAACAAGCGCAGAAATCAGAAGATGACCTGATAGCTGTCGGGAGGATGCCACCTAAGTCAACGACTCCGATTTACCCCGATTTTCCTCAGAGCATGTATCCAAGTGCATCTGGTTCTGCTCTACCATTGATATACCCTAGTCAGCCATGGGTTCATGGCTCATAAAATCAGGCAGCACCAAGTTTGCAGTCTCGGGTACAAATGCCGCAGCATCCGACCCATACGGTCCCACAACTACCGACACCTCTGCAGTATCCTGCACTGCCTGCCCTAGTGGCACCATTATCATTACCAGCCCCTCCGGCTCACGCTTCGCTAAATCCAGAACAGGCTAAGGAGCTAAGAGATATGTACAAGTTTATGAAAAGTATTGCGAATGACATGGCTATCATGAAGAAAAGCCAATTCCGAGACCAGAACTATCCACCACAAAGGCCTCCTCAAATCACAAGGGACAAAGCTGCTCCCACCAACAGGCCTCATAAGAGGAACTCTGCAGTTTTGGAATAAAACGAGGCCGGTGCATCTGGCAGGGCCAGTTGGTGCTCTACCTGCAATGATCTGCATAATGAAGAGGCCTGCGTAGTCCATCAGAACTATGCTCAAACGCTTTCAGACAATGGCTCTAACGGGCAGGTAAATATGATGAGGGAAGATGACCGTGATTACAGGTGGACATCACAACTCCATAGCCCTCTTCATGCAGCGGGTTACTATTTGAACCCCAAATTATTTTATGAGCCCACATTCCGTGTTGATTATGAGGTCAAGATTGACCTTCAATATTGCATTGACCGCGTGTTCAGCAAGACACCACAATTAGGCGATGAAACCCGTGCCGAGATACAACATTATAAGGCATGTCGTGGTAGCCAATTTCCATCTGTGCAATGCAAAAATGCTATTAATAAATTGAGGCCAGATAAACCGTAAACCTCATCGAATTATTATTTATTGTCTTCCGATTTTGTTTTAAAATTTAAACTTTTAAGTTGTTACATGTAAAATATTAATTTTTTTTTTGTTGTTGTTTCTAAATTTATGGTGGGAGGACTTTGGTGATTTTTCGCCCAATTTGCAACACATGGCGGTTAGAATGTTATGCCAACCATGTAGCCCTTCAGGTTGTGAGCGCAATTGGAGTATGTTTGAGCATATACACTCCAAGAAGTGCAACAGACTTAAACAAGAAAGGTTAAATGATCTTGTGTTTGTGCACTACAACCTTCTTCTCCACCAAAAATCTTTTGAAAAACCAAATATTGAGCCCATTGACCTAAGTGAGATTGATCCATCATCTGAATGGATCACAGATGCAGAAGCACAAGAGCAAGAGCCGCAGGTAGTAGTTCAAAACTTCAAATCTTGTTGGGTCCTTCTTCTCCTCTTATCCTCTTCGTTTAAAAGCATATCTTATAGTTATAGTATTTTTTTTTTGTCCCTTTCCTCATCTAGTTGAAGTTTTGAACTTCTAGGTACAACAATATCCTCTATTCAGCATGGAGGAATTGCAAAACTATAAGACCCTAGCAGAGGAGATGGCAGCAAGGGACCAAGAAGAGGCCTTAGCACGAGAAGCACATACATCTACAAGCACACATCAAACAAGAGAGACTAGGGCTTATGTTAGGACAAGGGGCAAAAGAAAACTATAGATAGTGGGCCTATTGAGGCATTTTGAGACTTGACACAGTTTGCAATTTTGTAATTTTGTACCTTTTAAAATGATAAGCAATACAGGATGTGTTTTGTGAACTTTTGTCACTTTCATGTGTACTTAAAGCTTGAGCCTTGTATGATGTCTTGAGTTGAATTGTTTTTATTGCAATATTTGATTTGCATAATGTTAATTCATTATAAATATGCATGAGAAAAAAATAATAAAAAAAAAAATTCGTTTTCTTCGGTTTTTTTTTGCCGATTTTTGAAAAACTCCCATCTCGTTGCCCAGGCGATTGACTCCCTATACCGATTTTCTCAACTATGGTAAAAACTGATCCTGCATCTTACTTATTGTAGGTTCCACTTCATCCTACGGAGGGTTTCTAGGAGGAACGTTAGGCATCAAGGGCCTAGTGCTTTTTGTCTTGTCATTCTGATTCCTGTTTACAGCCCTGTTATTCACCGAGGCTTCGCTATTTCCATTGTTTCTTTGCTTCTCTTGTCGCCCATTATTGTTATTTTGGTCGTTCCCACCATTTGGCTGAGCGTTGTTATTATTATTTGCCATCATAACAACCATCAACTGATTGAGGATTTCCTGCAACTCTCGTTGTCCCTAGCTAGATCATTAAACATTTCCCGGGTACTCGGTTCCTCTGGAACCCTGTCACCCATATTTACCCCTTCTTCTGAATATGAGCTGAGAGCATCTCTTCCCCTTGGTCCTCTTCTCCTGTATGTGATATGTTCCCTGTTCTCTGGATTCATTAATTATTTTGACTCATCCGGAAACCCAACAGGCTGGCAGGCTCGAAGCTCTGATACCACTGTAATAGCCTGGCAATTTATTAAGCAATTTTTTTTTTCTCGATTTTATGGATGGATTGTGTGTTTCATCCAACAAGTCTTACCTCTTCATCTGTGTGTTTCATCCACCTATCCTGACTCAAGGATGTCAATGCAGGATGTAGGGCAACCTGCCACTCCACAGAAGGTGACTTTTCCACCATGGACAAACATTCTTCTATTTCCTTCAAAATGTCAAGAGCAACATCACTTGTTGGAAGTAGTTGTTCAAGCTTCTTACCTGCATACCAAAGTTTCCTATGCCCCTCCTTTCCATCACTATCTGATGCCATATTACCCAACAGGCTGGCAGGACCAAGTTGCGCTCTAATACCACTGTAATGTCCTACCCAAGTTGCACTTATTTTTTTTCCGATATGGCAGAGAGAATAATTTGCAAATAAAGAACAACAAGGAATAGGAGTCTGATATGAGTATTATATACTTTTCATAACATTTACATGACATGCCCCAAACACAATGAACTTGTTGCTAATCATGTAATCAGATTACCCCAAACACTGACATAACTGATTGCAAGTGTATATGGTCTGAAACCTCGCCTAAACAGTGTACTTTAAGAGTGCAAAAATCATAGCATCATTCATTCATTTGAAACTAATGATAACCCAATCTTAAATGTCTTGGAGCAATGGAGTAAATTATCAATAGCTGAAATACATAAGAATATTTACTGAACTGTAGCAACTTACATTAGAAATCAGGTCTGCAACTGACTGTGATGAACAACCACTCTCCAAAACATGGAATCATATAGTCCCCCAAGGTCTTCTACACTTATGAATTCAACTAATTTGTCTTGAAGACCTAACACCGTTCAAGGAAAGGCTGAGGCTCTGATCTTCACGTGACCTGCTCCGGCAATGTAGAATGCTTTGCAAAAACACCCAGAAACAGTTTCTATAACACTCATCAGCAATGAAAGAAACGGGTGTACAGTTGTGTGTGTGATTAGAACTGAACGACACAATAAATAAATTAATTCTGCTTCCCAAGGTCCAAAGTAATGGGCTTAAAATGGTCGCCCAACTTTCAGAGACCGTTTAGATTTATACCTAGATGGAGATTTCTTTATTTTCTTGAGTTATGAACCATTTAATAGTTCCAAAATTGTCCTTTATCTATACGGAGCTATCAACAGTTATACGGCTCCTTGTGGAAATTATCTCCAGCTTACTTCACAAGCAAATCACCTTCTATAATGGCGCCCAGACAAATATCATCAAACCCTAGATGAATCTCTGCATTTAACATTTCCAGCATACACAGAAAGGTACAGCCTACTGGAAACCCTTGAAATATAAATGCAAAACAATACTGAAATTACCTCTGCAAAATCTCTCTGTATGCACAATCCCAACTCCGGAAATGAAGTTGGCAGATAAACACCCAGGGGTGATCTTCCAAACCCGAAGATATTGTTTTTGAAGGAGGTTTTCGTCCCCAACAACCTTCTGAAGTTCTGCAACCAGGGCTCCAAATTCTCCTTAGAGAAAACCAAATTATCAAATGTCCAGAATGTTCAATATGAGAGCAAACAATCATATAAATAGACTTCTAATTGAGAAATCTTCTCCTGTGGGTTCAATGTGGGATAAAACATAGAATCACTTTATAATTAAAAACTCCTTTTTGCTCCAAAAGACCCCTTTTAATTAAAAATATTGATATATGATGTGCAGGGCTCCACAATAAAACATCTATGATTTAAAACTTTTAATTCCCTTTTGAACGAGCTATAACACTTAGGCGCCCATTAAATTATTTAATTAAAATGGCAACCTTAGAAGAAAATAATTAAATATAGCTCGTATTAACACCCAAATTACGGAAACGGTAGGAAAGCATCGAAAATGAAATTCAACTGCACAGGAGTGATACCGATGATGAATAATGATGATCGGACCTGATTGGGTGACTTACTATAAATATACGCTCTCTCCAAGAATCTTGGAGAACAAACCAAAAGTTGGGTACAACCTCGGAAAGTGTCATCGAGGTCTTCTAGACCACCTGAGCTCATTGCCATTATCAAAAATCCCCTCTGACACGTCTGACGGACTCCGAGGGAGCTAGGGCCAACTATAATGCTAAAGTGACTGAAGATGGGGACATTACACTAAGACAAATATCTCACATGGATGCCTAAGAAACTAGTCTCTAAACTAGCTACGCTTTCTTAAAATCCAATCCATAGCATTAGCAATAGAGTGCAAAAATCACAAAAAGAGATGCATGAAAAGCTATTTTACAATTAGACAATTAAGTTTAGAAATCCACGGTTACAAAAAAATGAAAGGACACTATATTCCAATAGCAACCTGGAGATTAGAAGGATTTAGCACAAGAAATGATGCCAGCTCAGATTGCCAGTAGCTAGTGTTTCCTGGCCTCTTGATTCATATCTTATGATGAGAACTTTTCATATACTCATGTATGAATTTGGAGTGCTTTCACCATTTAACCCCTATCCTCAGCTTGTCAGATTGTGCTGACGGAGGGTATGACCCCATAGGCACCTTAAATGATTCCTTACAAGTCTTTGAATGTTTCCAACTTCCAACAGGTGAAGTTGAATTTTCCATCAAAAACTCTCCTTTGGGGATCCTAGGGCCCCGATTGGTGCGTAACATGTGCCTCTTCTTGGCTGTCTTTGTATGCCACATTTTAGTGGTGTTTTATAGATTGAAAATCCCTCCAGTATGTATCAAAGTTAAGGAGAATTTTCTGATTTTGGTTGAATTAGTTGACTTTGACCATGAAAATCCCTTGCCAATGAATCATGTACTGTACTACTGACAACATAGATGAACTTGGTGTTTCATGTAATCCCTTACTTTCCATGCAGTCTCTGGGATGTCCATGTGGTCCCCTATGCTAGTGTCTACATGTTAAATTTCAGTGATACAGAGTCTGCCATGCAATTGTGGGTCACAGAATGAAGAAATGGTGTAAACAGGATACACATTCAATAATGCAATGGACAAAGGTTATGAATAACAACAGCAGAAAAATAAGACCTATAATGTCAATGATATGAACTGAACTATGCTTTCCATGTCAAGAAAATTTATGAGCAATAGCTAAGCATTGTAAAAGAATGGCATATGATAGAACATCAGGGACAAAGACACAAGCAGAACGATAGGAGAAAGAAGGAAGATGAATGTCATTATAGTAGGAATTGAGTTGCAACAAATATAGAGGTCATTCAAGCACTGCATGGAAGAGATGGGAACACATGATCCACTACGATAAGATTGGTGTCAGAATATGTTATCTAAAATGTGTTAATTACTTGTACAGTATGGGAATGCAGAAATCATAAGCATGTTTGCATTCATTCAATCAACTCACCAAAAAAATTGCTTCACATACTGCATCAGTTTGTCACCCTCAAAATAATTGAGGAAATTATTACTTCAATTATCACTCCTTTAAGTGAAGCAACTCTGAAATTAAAATATTAATAAACACTATACAGTTAGCTAGCTAGCTAGCAGGCTAAAAAGCCCAACAAAGAAAAGAACTAAGATAAATACAAGATGAAACCCGACAAACGGGCCAAAGAGAAAGGGAAAAGAAAATAAAAAGGAGAGAAGAGGGGGGAGGGCTGCAATCCAACAGAGGAGTGCACGCCAAGAAGAATGGAGAGAGAGAAGGAGGGGGGAGGGAGCAGCCCAGGGGGGGCAAGCTCCAAGAACCCGCCAGAAACTAATCACTCCTAACAGTCGAGGCCAAAGTACCGGACTGAAGAAGTCCATGATATGTCTCTGCCCATTGCTAGTTCGGAACCTTGATAAACTGTTGGTGCGCTGCCTGGTGACCCTACTTCTGTTAGGGGATATACAACCACCTCCTTCAATGGAAAAAACCATCAAAGAAGTAATCCTCACAGGCCAAGCACTTGCATCCTCAGTGTGTTAGCCAGACCTCAGAAAGAGCAACTCGCAATTTCACTCAAAATATTTAAATTCACCTAAGCACAATACTCCAAAACATTTATCTTTACAAAGTTTTCAAAAAGCTTACCAACAACTTCTACCATAGAATGTATTCTTTACTAACATTGCTTTCCCAAACCCTACTTTAATTCATTACCTCAAGAATGAAGTATTATAGAAAATCGCGGAAGCCATTTGGCCTGAAACAAGAAAGATTAGACATAAAATATGAGCCACAACAGATTTATACAGATTCCTGGCAACTCTGTGTTTCTGGTACAAAGAAATCTCCCTGATCAGTACAAGCATTAATACTAAAAGCTCCAGTAAGACATTCAGTATGTATCTAATTACTTCAGTAGGGAGAAAATATAACCTGGGAAGCCCAATATCTTGATCAAAGCGCCGATTTTTATAAAATTTTATTAAATGTGTAAGACCTGCCCAGTCCGTTTGCTGAAAATAAAGAAATTGAAAATTAACAAATAAAAATAGATTTAATTATGCTTTTCAAAAAGGAAAACCAGAAAACCAACTTTTTTAAATATCTTGATAAATCATCACCATTTCAAGTAAAAGGCAAAATACATTATCACATGACAATTTCAGTGCATTACATGGGAAATATGTTTCAAATAGCAATGCTGGGTTGGATAAGGCATATAAATATGTTTATCTTGTATCTGAAAACACAATTACACCAAGTGAATACACACACACTCTCAAACAAATTATACAATAATATATATATATATATATATATATATATATATATATATATATAAAGAGGCTATACACAATAATATGTAACAAGAAAGGTAGACATATTGCATATATTACATACATTTAAAAAAAAAAAATATATATATATATATATATATATATATATATATACATATATAATATATACATAAGTAAAGGGACAGATTTGAACTGTAGAACATAAATGATCACATGACATGAGAAAAAAAAGTAGTATTTTGCCAAAACTGTCTTTAAAATGACGATTTAACAAAATAACAGGAGTAACAACTGCTTCTCTGACATATTGACGTAAAATAAAACCAATCACTACAAAAGAGATTACTAACAGTATCATTGAGATGTAGATAGGCTAGCCCTGATGTTCACATATAGATAGCATGAAGAAATAAGAAACATTGGCCAGCCTTGTGATCCTTTAGTTGCATTATTTCTATGTGAGGTCCAGAATAAACCAACTAGCCTCACAAAGTGATGTATCTTTTGCAACTTTCTACAATAGTATGACTCTATATTTTATCATTCAGTGGTCTCATTAAATGCATGCTTGTCCTCTGGATTGCCAACTTATGATGCATACTTTTCCCAGAATGAACGCACCTTAGGAGGGGAAGAAAACTAGGCTCTGACAACTACAAGTTTCTTGAGGAAAGCTAAGTCTATAAGACATCACTAGTTTCTTGTATAATACATTCAATCCAAGCAGAATTCAGGCAGAACAACCGTGATTCTGAATAGGTTAGGATTCAACACCATTAACCAACTAATTATCAACGATATAATAGGCATCACTGCATGCTTAGAATTTGATAAAGGAAGGTGTCTGTCTTTACCATTGCTTTTAGTACCATTGTCATCCTGGTTTGTAAAATTGACATAAAGGATGCAAGGCCAGAAACTTAGGCTGATTAGTCAGATGACACATTTTACAGATCCAAAGCATTTAAATATTAACCATTGGGATTAATATTTAAATTGCAACTTATCAAATTAACTGTCAAGGTCATATGCTATAAAAGACCACTGCAAATTGTCCGGCAGTTATAATCATACTGAAAGGCATATACTATATAACTATGTGAAGATGAAATAGTCATCAGTTTGTCTATTTCCTAATGTAATTCTTACACAGTTACAAAGGAGGCAAAAAATATGCTAACCCGCCTCAATAATGGAGCAAATAATGCATTGGAACATATGAATCAAGCTAAAAATTGTGAAAATGTAAAGAATGTTAAAAAATTCAAAAGTATCAGTTATTCCTCTGCTTGGAATTGTTGGCATTTTTGCCACATTAAATTTTTTGACAAAATTTTGCCTAAGTATGGAGCTTTAAATCGGGAAATCACACGCAGAAGCGTTGACATTTTCGCGGGCCCTAAAAGAGAATGATAAAGTGGACGAATTGATCTTTTGATGTCTCATTATTGCAGATCTTTTCGCAAGCTTTCCGGCGATATATTACAATAGGTAATCGGGTCAGCGGATCAAAAGGTATGTCCCCGGGAAGTACATCCAACAAAAGTCCACTTCGGGCTCGAAAATAAATTCTAAGGCATGAGGGGCACTTTGCCAAGAACGCTGCCGAAGTTGCCACTTCGGGCTTGAGCCTGGCGAAGCATCCACTTCGGCCCCAACTCCGGCAAACCTCCTCGTCCCGACGATGAAAAAAGTTTAAGGTTGGCAGGTCACTTCGCCAGCAAAACAGGGTAAGATAAGAAGCTTCGCTGAACAAAAATAAGGAATGGGGCAGCTTCGCAAAGAAGGAACAGGAAAGCCTAAGTTCAAGCTCGGAAAATTTATAAGGCATGGAAGGAGCTTCGCTTGCGAAGCTACCAAAGCACCTACTTCGGGCAGAAAAGTTGCGAAGCTGTGATTGTAAGTTGCCGGAATTTTCTAAGTCAGCGGGGTCACTTCACTAGAATCTTAGTGAAGCATTCACTTCGGCCACAGTTTTAGCAAACTGCCATGTAGTTGGCAGAAAAATCTCTAAGGCATGAGGGGCACTTCGCCCAGAATTTGGCCGAACTGCCACTTCGGGCCTCCACTTCAGCGAAGCTTCAATGTCGGCCAAAGCGCTCTACGTCGGCCAAAAGGTTCACTTCGCTCTCGAAGCTCCATGTCAGCCCTCGAAGCGCAGATTTCCAGCGAAGTGCTATGTCGGCCAGCGAAGTGCTATGTCGGCCAGCGAAGGTTCAAGCTGGCCAAAATGTCTAAGTCGGCCAGAAAACTCCACTTCGCCGCGAGCCTCCGCGTCGTCCCTCGAAGTGCAATGTCGGGCCCGAAGTTTATGTCGGCCCCGAAGTTCCACGTTGGCCAAGTCGGCCAAGTCAGCCAAGTAGGCCAGAAAACTCCACTTCGCCGCGAACCTTCGCGTCGGCCCTCGAAGTGTAATGTCGGCCCCGAAGTTCATGTCGGCCTAAGCGTCCAACGTCGACCAAAAATGCAAAGTCGGCCCCGAAGCTCAAGTCGGCCAGAATCCCAATGTCGGTCGCGAATCCCAACGTCAGCCAAAGTCTGTGAAGTCGGCGAAAAATCCAGCGAACTGCCAGTTCAGGCCAATTTCTCAACGAGGCTTCTCCGGAACCTTTTCTGACGACGGTGCTTCTCCCGAAAAGCACACATTCCAAGGCCGTGTATTTATCCAAGGCAATTGAGTGTTTCATAAATGCATTTTTTCTGGCATCGAAAGACCTGGTGCCCATTTGTAGCAATAGGATACGAGTTATCAGCCGCAGAGAAGGGCAAGGGCAACTTGTGCATCCACTCGAGCACCTCACCCGGAGCGGCCCAGGACAAGTCAAACGGCTCATAAATGCAGATTTCCCCGGCTGATGCGGCCATGGTTGCTAATTGTGGAGATGGATGTGAAATCTCAGTCGCCAAAGGGGACGGGCGCGGATTTTTGTAACTTCTAGGGGCGTACTTCTGAATCTAGCGCAATAATGGCTTAGAGGGTCGGGTCCTCTAACGTTTGCTAGAAAGCTGCTGTAACTTGATTTCTGCAATCGATATTAAAGACTTTGGGCTTCATTTCTTCCTTGTATGCTGCCTTCCGTGATTATTTCTGCTATTCTGTCTTCATTTGTATACTGCAATTCTGAATCCTGAGTTTAGGTGTGTAATTGGGGACAGAACCCTGGAATTCTCCTGAAGGATACATAGTGGAGACAATATTGCGTTAAACTCCTTTTATGCCGCCTGTGGGTAGTGGTTTCTGTTACATTCACATATTTTCCTAATTGCTATAATTCTGAAATCTGGATTTAGGCGTGGGAGAATAGTTGAATCCTATAACTCTTCCAGAGGATACATAGGGAACTTTACGTGGTATTTATTTATGCATTATTTTTGGTATTTATTGTTGCTACTTCAAGCTTTCAGTTAGTGATCATGCTGCTGGTTCTTTCCCACCACAATACCCAACTATTTAATTTCTTTCCTGGACCCTTACTCTTTTTATCTCTTTCCAACACCTTTACTCTTTTTTATCTCTTTCCTGCACCCTTTCTCTTTTTATCTCTTTCCTGCACTCTTAGCTTAAAACCCTACATAGTTTAGTACAGGAGCCGGCCTTCTCCGGAGATTGGCACGGAGGGCATCTCTTCCCTCCGGCCTTTCAATGTTGGTCCAGGTCTAAGGCGCGTACACGTACAAAATCCTTTCCTGTGGCAGATTTGTGACCAACAAGAATTAGCCTTGTATACACAAGGGTTCTTGTAGAAGGGTAAAACAGGGGCTTGAATGTACATTTATAGATGCCAAAGATCATTAATAATCCCTTAGAAGAATCAAAATGATTCACTACAAACCAAATGAGCCACAAGGCATGGATAGGTTTGCATAATCACCACAGCCTGATTCTAAATGACACACCCAATAACATGCGACAGTCTCTCCATATTACCTTCAATTAGAGTTTACAAGTTACTTGTTTGGCAATCAAGGTACCTAATAATACTATGGACTCAAAACATTTTAAGTGACATGCTTCAATTGTTTATGTCCATAGCAAAGTGTCCAAGAAACACGAGCTAGATTAAGTATGGGTACTAGCATGAATGATAACCTGCCACGTTGCACCCTGTTCGCAACATGGAGAACTTCGGGAAGAGGCCAGCCGGACTTCAAAGATCGACTGAAGTACAATCAGATCTGGTCCGGACACTGCAGGTTCACCGGATAGGCACCCGAAGCTAGGTTTGTGGTGGCGGCATGCCAATCATGTCGCAAAATTTTGTGTAAATACTGTAAATAGCCCGACTAGTAAATAAAGTGCCGAGGGCACTAAGTGTTGCTTAGGATGTTAGGTACAGTTTTCTGTTTAGTTTGTGTGTGTTTCTTTTTAGCACTCCAAAGAGAGCAGTTTTCAGGTGTTCTTTTTAGCATCCCATGGCATAGTAGTTCAGTGCCATATAAGGCGCTGTCATTTTCAGATCAAGCGCTTGGGCAATTGTACAGCTAGAATGGGCAAGAGGAGCGCTGAGAAAAAAGAGAAGGCCCCAAAAAAGTTGAGGAGTTTGCTGCCGTCAGTGGACAATCAGAAGGGGGGACAGCGGGGATGACTTTGTTGCCCAATGGATAAAGGCCTGGGATCTCTGCATTCAGACAAGCTAAATGCCCCGCGAGCCACCAAGAATGTTGGCATTTTTTCCACATTAAATTTTTTGACAAAATTTTGCCCAAGTATGGAGTTTTAAATCGGCAAATCACATGCAGAAGCGTTTGCATTTTCGCGGGCCCTAAAAGAGGATGATAAAATGAACGAATTGATTTTTTGATGTCTCATTATTGCAGATCTTTTCGCAAGCTTTCCGGCGATATATTACAATAGGTGATCGGGTCAGCGAATGAAAAGTTATGGCCACGGGAAGTACATCCAACAAAAGTCCACTTCGGGCTCGAAAATAAATTCTAAGGCATGAGGGACACTTCACCCAAAACGCTGCCGAAGTTGCCACTTCGGGCTTGAGCCTGGCGAAGCATCCACTTCGGCCCCAACTCCGGTGAACCTCCTTGTCCCGACGATGAAAAATTTTTAAGGCTGGTAGGTCACTTTGCCAGCAAAGCAGGGTAAGATAAGAAGCTTCGCTGAACAAAAAGAAGGAAAGGGGCAGCTTCGCAAAGAAGGGATAGGAAAGCCTAAGTTCGAGCTCGGAAAATTTCTAAGGCATGGAAGGAGCTTCGCTTGCGAAGCTACCAAAGCACCTAGTTCGGGCAAAAAAGTTGCGAAGCTGTGATTGTAAGTTGCCGGGATTTTCTAAGTCAACGGGGTCACTTCGCTAGAATCTTAGTGAAGCATTCACTTCGGCCACAGTTTTAGCGAACCTCCATCTAGTTGGCAGAAAAATCTCTAAGGCATGAGGGGCACTTCGCCCAGAATTTGGCCGAACTGCCACTTCGGGCCTCCACTTCAGCGAAGCTTCAATGTCGGCCAAAGCGCTCTACGTCGGCCAAAAGGTTCACTTCGCTCCCGAAGCTCCATGTCAGCCCCCGAAGCGCAGATTTCCAGCGAAGTGCTATGTCGGCCAGCGAAGCTTCAAGTCGGCCAAAATGTCTAAGTCGGCCAAAAAACTCCACTTCGTCGCGAACCTCCGCGTCGGCCCCCGAAGTGCAACGTCGGCCCCGAAGTTCATGTCGGCCCCGAAGTGCAACGTCAACCAAGTCGGCCAGAAAACTCCACTTAGCCGCGAACCTCCGCGTCGGCCCCCGAAGTGCAATGTCGGCCAAAGCGTCCAACGTCGGCCAAAAATGCAAAGTCGGCCGCAAAGTTCACGTTGGCCAGAATCCCAATGTCGGCCGCGAATCCCAACGTCGGCCAGAATCCCAACATCGGCCAAAGGCGGCCATGTTGGCCAAAAATCCAACGAACTGCCAGTTCGGGCCAATTTCTCAACGAGGCTTCTCCGGAACCTTTTCTGACGATAGTGCTTCTCCCGAAAAGCACACATTCCAAGGTCGGGTATTTATCCAAGGCAATTGAGTGTTTCATAAATGCATTTTTCTGGCCCGAAAGACCCGGTGCCCATTTGTAGCAATGGATACGAGTTTTCAGCCGCAAATAAGGGCAAGGGCAACTTGTGCATCCACTCGAGCACCTCACCCGGAGCGGCCCAGGACAAGTCAAACGGCTCATAAATGCAGATTTCCCCGGCTGATGCGGCCATGGTTGCTAATTGTGGAAATGGATGTGAAACCTCAGTCGCAGAAGGGGACGGGCGCGGATTTTGTAACTGCCAGGGGCGTACTTCTGAATCCAGCGCATTAATGGCTCAGAGGGTCGGGTCCTCTATAAAAACCCTAGTAATTGTAATGAGAAAAGGGGGGGAAATTTTGCTAGAAAGCTGCTGTACCTTGATTTCTGCAATCTATATTAAAGACTTTGGGCTTCATTTCTTCCTTGTATGCTGCCTTCCGTGATTATTTCTGCTATTCTGTCTTCATTTGTATACTGCAATTCTGAATCCTGAGTTTAGGTGTGTAATTGGGGACAAAACCCTGGAATTCTCCTGAAGGATACATAGGGGAGACAATATTGCGTTAAACTCCTTTTATGCCGCCTGTGGGTAGTGGTTTCTGTTACATTCACATATTTTCCTAATTGCTATAATTCTGAAATCTGGATTTAGGCGTGGGAGAATAGTTGAATCCTGGAACTCTTCCAAAGGATACATAGGGAACTTTGCGTGGTATTTATTTATGCATTATTCTTGGTATTTATTGTTGCTACTTCAAGCTTTTAGTTAGTGATCGTGCTGCTGGTTCTTTCCCACCACAATACCCAGCTATTTAATTTCTTTCCTGCACCCTTACTCTTTTTATCTCTTTCCAGCACCTTTACTCTTTTTTATCTCTTTCCTGCACCCTTTCTCTTTTTATCTCTTTCCTGCACTCTTAGCTTAAAACCCTAAATAGTTTAGTACAGGAGCCGGCCTTCTCCGGAGATTGGCACGGAGGGCATCTCTTCCCTCCGGCCTTTCAATGTTGGTCCAGGTCTAGGGCGCGTACACGTACAAAATCCTTTCCTTTGGCAGATTTGTGACAAACAGGAATTAGCCTTGTATACACAAGGGTTCTTGTAGAAGGGTAAAACAGGGGCTTGAATGTACATTTACAGATGCCAAAGATCATTAATAATCCCTTAGAAGAATCAAAATGATTCACTACAAACCAAATGAGCCACAAGGCATGGATAGGTCTGCATAATCACCACAGCCTGATTCTAAATGACACACCCAATAACATTCGACAGTCTCTCCATATTACCTTCAATTAGAGTTTACAAGTTACTTGTTTGGCAATCAAGGTACGTAATAATACTATGGACTCAAAACATTACAAGTGACATGCTTCAATTGTTTATGTCCATAGCAAAAGGTCCAAGAAACACGAGCTAGATTAAGTATAAGGTACTCAAACATTAGATCATGCACATACAACTTAATACAACCTGACACAACATCCTTTAAAGTACAAAACCAAAGAAAGGCAAAAGATAAGATACATGAACATAATGAATATATGCAGCATGAACAAATACATTAAATATAAAAATAAAATAATGTGGGCCAGATTCAATAATATAAAAATAAAATAAAATCTTCTTAATCTAAGATTCAACCAGCAAAAATTACAAAAATGAAAAGAAAAATCAGACCTCTGTAGCAGTTTTTGCCAAAGCGAAAGCAGATTCAACCCTAACTCTCCAGAAAATCTTATCCATTAACGAATGGATTAATACTATTCAATGAAAAAGAAAATAACCAACTTAAAAAAAATCCTCTCATCCAGAAGAAAATGATAAAAACATATCAATTCATTGGCTCTAGTTCACAGAATTTAAGCAAATGCAAATGGTAAATGGATTGAATCACTTGCATTTAAGAAAGCGCTTGCCATTGAGGGAAAGGTTGCCCCTCTTACAGCTTCCCCTAGTGGGAATGGCTTCTCATAGTTTAATAATCCCCTCAATGGATGCTGTCATATTGCTCAAGTTAATTGATGTTTGTTGTTTGCATCAGCAAGAACCAAATACATAAATAAATATGTTTCTAATAAAAATTGCAACCCAAGATGGTCTTATAATGGAGTTTTATATGTTTTACGTTGTACCCTGGCTGTTATTATTACTAGCCTTTTGCAATTTAAACTTTAAAGCATTTTCAAACTGCTCTTTTTTTGGCTTATGGTACGACTCCACAAAGTACTTCTCCCGCAATGGCCTATCTTCCAATCTACACTTAAAGCTCTTTTTCAATTCCGACAGTATACAAAAATGAAATATTATTAATGTCCACGGTGGGCCAAAATAAGACCCAAGGGACTAAAAGAAGGACAGTAATGACTGCCAGCTAGTAGGCTAAAAATCCCAACAAAGAAAAGAACTAAGATAAATACAAGACAAAACCTGAGAACCGGGTCAAAGAGGAAGGGAAACGAAAAGGGAGAGCAGAGGGAGGGAGGGCTTCAGAGGAGCTTTTTACAGCTCTCAACAGCTTGCCATGGACTCTACCAAGATCCTCACTTATGCCAGTGAACATTTCATATACAATCCACCAGATCATTCAGGAGTCATTCACATCATAACACTGTACATGATGTAAAAACAAGCTTATGGTTCTTCCATTCTCTAGTTGTAATTGTTGTCATAATCCATAATAATTCCAGAATTACCTAAATATGGCTATAAGGACTATCAATCAACTGATAGAAACCTGTAAAAGTTATAAGGGAAAATGCAGCTAAAACGATAAGAGCTATGCCGAAAGCATTTTATTCAGCACCAAGAATCTGGTGATCATGTGGACTTCCTAATTCATATTTAGGTGATTTTTTATTGTATTGATTTATATGTTGCAATTGTAAATCTAGATTCATTTCTTTCAAGAGAAATTCTCATTCATTCATCGAAGAGAATAAAAACCTTTGTGTCCATAAGGCAGTTGTTCAAAGCATTGACTATTTGCAAATGACAATTGTGGGAATGAACGCAATGTTGCAATGGCTTGAAGCTGTGCAACAACATCGTTGGTTTATCTGCCATTCATCTTTGCCCTTTTCAAGTTGGTTTATCTGCCATGAAACACATAGTAAAGGCAATAAATAATAAAACATGTTACAAGCTGACTGCAAATTCGCAACAGGCTACTAACAACATAACAAATACCTCCAATTATTATTTTCGTCAAACATTTAACTGATTGAACCAGAGGTCGAAGTGAACATGAAGAGTAGAGTAACACAAATCCTTGATCAAGCAAGTCAAATTTCTCGAACAGCAGCCAAGCCTTACCCACATATGCAAAGGTTGGTGCATGCTTATTTCTGCCAGGTATTCCATTTCAGGATCTGCCCTCAACCACAGCAATGGAGATTCCATTCTGCAAACAAATATTGTATAATTTTTACTGAAGCAACAAACCACATACATTTGAAACATGTTAAGAATAATGAGTTCTTGTCATACTGCATAAAATAAGAGCAAGTTTGTTTACCCAGAACGTGTATCTATAGTTGTTGCAACCTCTAAATTATCATCTGACCCATCTGCTTTGCTACCTTTTTTGGGTCGTTGAATACGACGAGCTGTAAGCTTTGAATGACATTGTATTTCTAGAAGCTTATAGGTATCCCCAGACATGGGCAAGCTTGGATGATCATACATACCATCTAGTTCATAAATTCTTAAGCTCATCATTCCAGGCCAACAAATGTCACCTGCTTGAAACTCACTGTTAATGGCACCTCGATGACCTGCTGTCATAGACCTTGTAGTAGAGGTGCATCCCCGCAAAACAGCCAATTCAATCATATTTCGCCGCTTGTTGTATGATAGGCCCATCGTTTTAGTGGAACCACTTACAGATCAGCTTCTAGTGTGAGCAGGTCTATGAAAACAAATCCAACAATGTACATACTATAGAAAAATTTAAAAACAGTATATTTTACTTTAGGTTCTAAAAAAGAGAAATACAACAGACCTCAAATCTGGACAACCAAAAGACTCCACCCAGAAAGGAAAAAAATCCTTGAGGAATGGCTGTTCCAAGTTACCAATTTTATTGGCAAAATGGTGAAACTGCACAGGCAAGAGAAAATTGTCAGTTTGCACACCTGCGGGTCATTCAATATAAAACATGTTTAGAAAAAGCCTCAATGATTAAAATACATCAAATGCAGATCCATTAAATAGAAATACGATACAGCTATAACAAACTCACAACATGGTTATACGTGGAATTCAAAAAAAAAAAATGTTAAATCTATGATACTACTGGTAAGAGTAACTGTTGGTTACGAATCTGCCACTAGGATAGGTTTTAATACAATGCACCCTAGATTCGCCCTGCAGATTGAAAGGACGGAAGGAAGGAATGCCTTCCGTGCCAATCTCCGGAGAAGGCCGGCTTCCTATATGTTTTCTCAGATGGTTTTAAGCTCAGAGTGCAGGAAAGAAATTAAATGCGGAAAGAAATATAAATGTGATTTGCGTTGGGTGGGGAGGATAAGCAGCACAACAACTATCAATCACCACTACTAACAACAATTAAATACAGAATACATTACAGAAACTACTGATGTTATTCATCCTATGTATCCTCTAACTATGCATTCCAGGAATACTTAATCATCAAATACCGATATCCAGATAGCAGAATAACAGTAAGCAATAACATAAGCAACATGAGGCAAAAATGCTAAGTAAAGGCAGCATAAAGAACTAGAACAGTCAATAGAGTCAAGTGTATATTGTATTCAAAAGCAAACATACAGCTACAATGGTTCCCTAGCAGGATATCCCCCTTCCACCCTTTTACAATGGTGTGATGCAGCTATTTATAGCGCAATTCCCCCCCGATTACAACTCTGGGCATAGGATCCCAGACCCGACAATAGCTGACAAAGCTGACAAAAGAGCTGCTGATGTTGACTTCTGCAGACAGGGACTGTACTTGCAGCAAGGTCCACCTGAAAACTTGGCAGCTACGTGGCAGTGCGGTTGATGAAACTTTGAGTCAGCTTGAATGCGGGTAGTTGTGGTAGATGAAACTTTGAGTCAACTTAAATGAGGGTAGTTGCGGTATAATAATTTGGCCCACGCCTGCCCTTTTCCAATCACATCTCCGGCTCGAATCCCGAGGCTGGACACTTGTCAAAATCTGATAAGGGACGAATCTGCCTTGAAAGGCATTCTCTCTTTTATGTCCGACTTCGCCCGGAATCAGAGCGCAATTAGACAACGCAAGTGGGAAACAACGTAGTTGGGGAGGCCTCCGTGCCTTAGACAGTTTTTGGGCTGCTTGAAACATCCTGCCCAAGTGCGCACAAGTTAGAGGGCGCAGCCCGACTTCGTTGCGAAGTCGGGTTGCGCACTCCACACTTAGCCAGTTTTGCTTGCTTGTTCAGACTGCGCACAAAAACGAGAGCGCACCCCGACTTCGCTGCGAAGTCGGGTTGCGCTCTGGCACTTAGCCGTTTTTCGGGATTCGCTGCTTCCCCAGTGCGCATAGGAACGAGAGCGCACCCCGACTTCGCAGCGAAGTCGGGTTGCGCTCTTGTACTTAGCCAAATTTCGGTCCTTTTCGGTCCTTCTCCGCACTTCGCATTCCCGAGTGCGCTCGAACTTAAGGGCGCACCCCGAGTTCGCTGCGAAGTCGGGTTGCGCTCTTAGACTTAGAAATTTTCAGGGACCTTTTGCTCTGTTTTGGGAATTTGACCAAAGAAAGTACAAGGGAAAAAAGGGGAAATGACGGGAATGAAACTGACAGAAGGGGAGAAAGGGGATAGTGGAGAAAGGGAAAGGAAGAGGGGGGAAGGGAGAGCATCATACTTACAATAAAAATGAAAACATGGCACCCCGTGCAAAATGTGGCAACATTCCTGGCGGCTCGCGGGGTGTCGAGGTCGCCTCGATGCAAAGAACTAGGCCTTTATCCTTTGGGCGCAGATGAACTCCCTTCCCCTGCATTCCGCTGCTCTGACGTCCCCTTCTTGGGTAACTGCTCCTCTTCGGATTCACTTTCAGCAGTTTCTTCTTCTGATTCTCCTCCCCTTTCTGAATCCGAATGATCACCACTGTCACCCTCCCGCTCACGGACATGATTGTACGCAGCCTTGGCCTGGTCCCAGGCTGCTGCCTGAAAGGGCCCTAAATCGCTGACATCCTTCAGCGCTGCTCTGAATGCTGCAATTGTGTGCACGTCGATGGTGTTATATCTCTCTCCCAACTCCTGAAGGGAGGTGTTGATCTTGCAATATCTTGACACCATCTGAGTGACCTGTGCTTCCTGGACTAGCTCGGCCCAACTGTCAATTTCCGACATATCTGCCTCAAAAGAAAACCAATTCAGCTTCACCTGTTCAAGGGGCAGAAACTCCCCATCCTTGATGAAGCTCGGGCATCCGAGCTCAAAAAGAGCGTTGAAGGGGGCTAGGCAAATGTTCATTTCATGGTTCAATGCATCTAGCATTTTCCTAGCGGCCCTTGTTGTTTCCGTTTTTTCAAAATAATTGTGCAAGGTTACCCTTGCATCTGCCCAATCTAGGGCAATTCGGGACATTTGGGGAAATCGGAGGCCTTTGCGCGCGAACTCTTCAATTTTCATTGCCAAGTCCAGCCATTGCTTCGCTTGGTGTTCGGCCTCCTCTACCACAGGCTTTCCCTGGGCAGATACTTCTTGGATCGTGGATGCAAAATCCAGGACGGAAAGGGACCTGACAACATTAGCCCTGCATCCCTGCAGCAAACCAGCCCGCATCTCTTTGACCTTGTTTTTCGAAAAGGCCGCCGTCTGGGACGTCTTCTCCTTGAGCTGAGATTGGGCCTGCCTTAACGAATCCTGCAGCTGAGAGACATGCTCCAATGCTGCCTTCTTCTCTTCTGACAGTTGTTCGGCCGTCCTTTGTGCTGTAGCCTCCTGCTGAGAGGCGGTGAGCTATGCTTTCAGGTCCTTGATCTCCTGTTGGGCAGACTCCAGCCGCGTGGTGGCCTTATCCAGATCTTCCTCCAGCTGGCTTGAGTCGTTTTGAATCCGAAACAGTGTCTCCTGATTCTCGAGTCGCTTAACAAGGATATTGTCAGTTCTGCGGCGAATACCGTTGATTTCGTATTCTTCGTTTATGTCGTCAATGTTCTTCTCCTTGACCCGGTGTTCATAGTCAGCCTCGGTCATTTCTCGGAGAGGCTTCTTCACTTTTGGGATCAAATTTTCGGTTCGCAGCACTCTCCTGTCCAAGTCGAACTTGGTGCGCTTCACCGGGGCAGCTATCTCCTCGGCTCTTCTTCGTTTGATGCCCTGGAGGAAAGAGGCGGAACACCCTACGGCCTTTGCTGCCAGAGGCTGATCATTTGTAATTCAGCTGTTCTCCCATGAAGTCAAGCTCCGCCAGCATCGGATACGCCGAGACTAAATCTTGTTGCGGCATTCTTCCTGCAAACAATGAAGCAGGAGATATTCTAGAAGGCGTGGTCGCTTTCAAGGGCGACCGGTTCCTAGAGGAAGCGAGCGGCTAAGTGGAAGGTGAAGGCGGGGTTTTGAGCAATGGAGGCGAGCGGCGCGGCGATGTAGGTACGACTTCGGCACTGGCCGCAGGCGAGAGGTCTAGGGTTTGACTGAGGGTTTGGAAAACGTTGGGGTCTTGGGCAAACTTCTCGAAAGAATGGGGACTGTGGAAGGATGTGGAGATTTGTGACAAGGAAGATGCAACTAGGGCTTGCCCTGATACGGTGGGGGACGGTGTTACGGCAGGGCCAACTGGGATTTGGGGAACCGGGGAAGAGGACGTACGTGCGGGCTGCGCCTGAGCCGCTTTTTGAAGGATGCCTGCGGCCCAAACTTCTGCTTCTTTCCCGAGGCTGTCCAAAGAGATGATTTTCGGCGCGGCCGTGGCTGTCCATGCTGCGGCCGTTTGGCCTTTTCGCTCCTTTTCCTCTTCTTTTCTTCTGGAGCTGCAGCTGGCTCGAAGGAGGCGGAGGAGGTTGGGGCGGCCGACAGCGGTGTCCCCACGGTAAACTTGTACCTGGGTTTTGACGGAAGAATGCTTGTTGCGGCCGTTCCACCGGTTGACTCTTCTGGCGCCTTTTCCTTTCGGGGGGCCGCGTCACTAGTTGACTTTTCTGGCTCTTATACCTTTTGAGGTAACGCTTCAGGAGCTGGAGGCAACATCGGGCCCACCTGACTGCTTGTTGGTGTCGCGTTGAAAGTCCCTTGAGTGGGCATTTGCTGGGACGGGGGCTTCCTTTTATATCTCTTTCTGGCGCCTAGGGGAACGCAATCTCGAAACGCGAACGACTACCATTTGTCGGCGTATTGATCATATAAGGCCGAAAATTCATCATCTACGACCAATGTCTTTCGGTTGGACTCATCGTGTTGCGTGCGGCACCCCATTTTTTAGCATTCAATAATTTTGTCCTTTTGCCAGCTGAGGGGCGCCACCTTTGAGAGGAATTTCTTGAAGCCTGCTGAGTCCAACCGGTGGTCTGGATTGCGCTCCGGATCATACTCCACTTCTTCACAGTAAAAATCATGCCATGGCGGCCATGATTGCATCCGTTCAATGTGCCATTCCAGGTCTGCACCTGTTTTATTGCACCTTTCCTCCATGATCTCCGCTCGGGGGCAGATATGTACGAACTTTCCCCTGACCCCAATCGGGTCGTATTTCCAGCGCTGAGGTAGCTGTATCAGGCCCATGATTAGGAGTTCTTGTTCGAGGTAGATATGCTGCCCGATCTCATGCACTTGAATGTTCGCCCAGGTAATAGGATACTTGAAAATATGGCCTCTCTTCTTTCCCTGGCCGAATTCCTCCTCGACATAGTCCATCTGGCGCGATATCTCCATACCGAACTCATGCTCAGTGCAAAAATAGGGCAGCAGGAATGGCTTCCCCTTGAATCCATAGATTCTGATCACAATGCCCTGAGTCAACCGGAAGGTATCCCCGCACTTGTACTTTCTCAGATAGTTCGTCATGGCCAGTGGTGGGCGAGATGCCTTGCCGTTGAACAGCGCCAGGGTCATACCTAGAAATTTGAAGTTGAAATCGTAGTACGACCCTCTCCTGTATAGGGCTTCTGTCCACTCGTACACAGGTCTCCCTTCTCATTTACCTTTTTTAGGTCAGGCACTTTAATCCGGTAGTGCGTGTGGTACAAGCACAACCATGTGAGGAACGAGCAGAGTCGGAACTCTGTTGTCTGCTTTTGCTGCAACCCGACCAGGTTCGAATGTAGGGCGTACACCACCTAATCTGCCCAGTCAAAGAAAATAGGGTGCCTTCCGCTCCTTTGCGTAGTGGAGTCATAAAACTCCCCATGCAAGATGCATTCTGCGAGCTCCAGCTGGTACGGGCGCACCACTCTATCCGTGTCGCAACCGAGTACCCATGCCAGTATAATATATATGTATTTGTTCTCGAACCTGTCCAGGGGTATAGGGCCTGTCGGCCATTGTCCGGCTGGTAGCGGGGTTTTCAGCTCTGAGTCGAGAAATTCTCTCATCCTTCTGGTCTGAGCGAATCTGCCCGCCTGCTCATCCAGATTAATTCTTCTGACAATGGCATTGGGGTCGTACTGGAGCCCCGAGGCGAAAGCTGGCTGGACGCTCTCCTTGAAGAGGGTGAACAACACCCTTCCTTGGTTGTCGCAGACTTGCCGGGTAGCTGGTTTGTAGTATGTCACAATAGATTCAACCAGCTCCGGGCACTGGTGGACGGGAGGGCACAAGAACCAGTACAGGTTCGACTTGTATGCAGCTCCGACATGGTGCGAGGGTGAGACTTTGCCAGCCCACTTCGCTATATTTGGCCGCAACTTGGTGAGGCTAATGGAGTACTCGCCGTCCCTATACCCGGCCAGGCGGTTGATGGGCGGCGGTGGAGCTTGTCCTTGGCTTCTCTTCGACCTGGATCTTCTTGTTCGCTCCCGTGGTGCTTCGCTTTCATGAGCGCTGAATTTTGTGTGCTCTTCAGCTTCGCGCTCTGCGTCGCTTGACTGCGCCTACATTGGCGCTTTTCCCTTGTCCATTCTCTCTTTTCTGCTCGAGGTGGCAGAGACGGGGATTCTGGTTACTAATTCTTCAGTTCTGCGCCTTGCAACTCAGACTCGGCTTGGTAATTCGGATGTTCTGAGTATGCCAGGGCCTCTTTTCTAGGAAAAAAATACAGCATTAATGGCGCAAGGGAGGGGGTTAAGGTGATTTGCCCGAAGTAGGTGGAAGCGCTATTATTCTTTGGCGGCCGTGCGTGGGCTTTTTCTTTGGAAGGCGTACCCTGGTTGCGGTTGGTCCTAATGCGCCTGCTTTTTTAATGACATTTGCTTTGGAAGACGCACAATCATTATTTTAAAAAAATTTTGGACCTCGTGCTTCCAATGACGTCACGGCCGCCGCCTGGGCACACACTTCGAGGGAGATTTTTGGCCCAGGGTTTCAAGGAGGGACGAAGCCCAACTTCGCGTTATGCCTCACTACGCAGCCTGGGTCCATACTTAGAAATATTTTTCCATTATGTCCCTCGTTTCCCGTGACAAGTCATTCAAGGTGCGCTCGAAATTGATAGTGCATTCAGGCTTCGCCCAGGAAACGTGCGCACTCCGACTTCGCCCAGAATTTGTTGCGCAGTCTGACTTCAACACTTAGCCAATTTTCGCTCTACGCTGCCCGATTGCGCTTCTAAGACGGTGCGCAGTCCGACTTTGCTGCGAAGTCGGGTTGCGCACCGAGCAATTAGTCATTTTTTTTTTTTTGGCTTTTTGTCAGCTGTCTTCTCTCAAACTCTCGATGTCGCACTATTCAAGGAGCGATGCCCGACTTCGCTGTGAAGTCGGGTTGCGCTCTATGCTTCACTTAGGCTCTGAAAAAAAACTGAATACTGATATAAATATATACATTCTGTCATAAACTAAAATGCAGAAAATGAATATTTACAAGGAAGGACCCCTTGGGTGCCTTAAGTGGTGGTAAATTTTTAGGTGGAAACCGTTGACAGGAATGGGGAGAAGCTGTCCCGCCATGTCCCGAAGCACGAATACATTGAATTGGTTTACCCGAACAATCTGATACGGATCTTCCCAGAGGGCATCAAATTTTTCATGGTTGCCCGACTTTGCTTTCAGTGAGTCCCACTTTAACACTAGGTCCCCGATTTTGAAAACTCGGGTGGTGGTGCCTTTCGTAAACCAGCCCTGGGTTGCTTCAGCATGTTTAGTAAAGGCCTGGTATGCCTTTTCCCTTTCTTCTTCTAACCGCAGCAGTTGGCAAAGTCTGGCGTCCACTGGATCCCCGTCGCCTTTTTCTTCATCTAGCATCCAGAGTGCGGGTATCTCTATGTGGGTAGGCAGAACTGTCTCCTTGCCGTACACGAGTGCGTAGGTGCCATGTCCTCTTGTTTCTCTCTACTGTTTTTTTAACAATCTTCAGTAGATTCTTGTTGGTGGACTCGACCAGGCCATTCCCCTGCGGGTAGTAGTTCGAGGACATCTTGTGATAGATGTCGTATTTGTTGGTGTACTCCGTGAGTACAGCGCCTGCGAAACCCGGACCATTGTCTGTAACTATTGCCTCCGGGACCCCAAAACGGGTGATGAGGCTCTCGAGGAACCCAATGACCGTTTCTTGGTCAACGTGCTTAGTGGGGATCGCCTCTTCCCACCTAGTGAAATAATCGGTGGCTGTAAGGATGAACTTATGTCCCGCTGCAGAGTTAGGCATGATGGCCCCGATGAAGTCTAGACCCTACTGTTGAAACGGAGTCTCGGCTTGAATTGGCTGGAGGGGCAAGGGTGCCTTTCTGTTCCTGCCAACGAACCTCTGGCATTTATCACATTTAACACAGACCCCATGTGCGTCTGTGAAGAGAGTGGGTCGTAGGCCTCCCAGAATGATGTCCCCCAGGCATCCCGGAGTGGAATTCTCTGAGGACCCTCGGTTTATCTGTTTCTCTTACGCATCGCAACAGGATGTCGTCAATGTTTTTGAAATACAGCCCCTCAGGGCGTAGTACATACCTCAAGGCGTTTAGCCTAAACCTCCTTTGTGAGGCATTGAGATGATCTGGACATCTCCTTGTGCTAAAATACCGCACCAGGTCATTCGTCCGGTAAACCGGGAAACCAACCTGACCTTTACGAAATCGATATTGCCGCTGCAGGAGAGCGCGTCAGGCTAGCTGATCATCAAGCTCGAATAGAAGAGCCTGAAACCGAAATCGAAGAGGCCGAGGCGGAAGAGCAATCTACATCTTCGGACGGTACCGATACCGAGTACACCACCGGAGGAGAAGAATACATGGCTGCCCAGCAGAATGATGATGATCTCTTCCCGGCGGTAGACTCTACGGGGCCTTTGGCCCTAGTTGTACAACAAGCTGTGCCCCCGCTGCCTTAAAGTCCATCCCTACATACGATGGCTACGACAAGACGGCGTACGAACACATCCAGGACATTTTGGCCCTGGCTGCGCTACATTCCATTACAGACGAGAGTGTGAAGACCCGTTTGCTGGCCCTTTCCCTAAGGGGAAAGCTTCTCTATTGGTGGAGATCACTGCCAGAAGGATCTATCACGGGGTGGCGCCAGTTGGCTGGCAGGCTCGTAAAAGGATGCAACGAGTCTGTTGATCCCTCTTCTTTGTTACATCAATTCCAAAGCATCCAACGACACCCCCAAGAGGAGGTGTCGGACTTCAACATCAGGTTTGCGAGGTCTTGGAAACGAGTACCTCGCGAACTTCGACCTTCAACATGTCAGGCTGCGCATTACTACATGAGGTCTTTTAACTCAGACATCTGCCTGCTGCTGAAGATAGCCCGAGTCGACTCGTTCCCTGCCCTGTACGAGGCTTCCCAACAAGCTGAAATGGATATCATTTCCATAGGCAGGCTCCCGCATAGGGTACAACCACCCATTTATCCTGACTTTCCTCAATCCCAGTACCCATCGGCTTCTGGTGTGATGCCGTCGACTTCAGGACAGCACCCCCAGCAGCAATGGAATCCGACGCCGGTCATAAATCCCTACGACCCGCCACAAATACATTATCCTAACCCGCCTCCTCCGCATTATCCAACACTCCCAGCTCCACCTCAGTATGCACAGTATTCTGCACCTCCTCCATTGGTTGCATTACCTCCGCCAGCTAAGCTGCCGCCTCCGGACAATGATATTCGGAACCAAATCCTCCAGGAGGTACGGGCTCTGGCCTCTGGATATCACACCATGTCCAACGAATGACTATAATGAAGAAGAAACTGGCCCAGATGGACCTTGTTCCAAGGAGGCCATATCCTCCTCCGGCACTGACAAAAGATCAAGCTACAGAACGGCAAGTTCAGAGACGCCCTCTGCAAGAAACGCTGCCATCGAGGACCAACTGGTACTTCTGACCAGGTTAACTGGTGCACTACATGTAACGACCCGCATTCATAAGAAGATTGCACACTGCACCAACATTACCTCCAGACTCTGGCGGGCAGCGCCATAGAGGACGAAGAACTTTACATGATCCTGGATGATGAAGGCAACTTTGCCGTCCGAGGAAGATCTGGCGTTGACCCCTGCCAAAGAAGACAGAAAGCCTGTTGAAGCTGCTGCAAAGCCATTGAAGGTATACG
Source organism: Wollemia nobilis (assembly GCA_028583015.1). Classification (NCBI taxonomy): domain Eukaryota; kingdom Viridiplantae; phylum Streptophyta; class Pinopsida; order Araucariales; family Araucariaceae; genus Wollemia; species Wollemia nobilis. The sequence continues at coordinate 57,157 of JAQPPZ010004030.1, forward strand.
CCAAGAGAGAAAAGGCACAACTTGCTGGGCTGCCACCTAACAAGAGGCTGTGGCCTCACACGGCCAAGGAAAAATTGCCTGCAGCCAAGCTTCCCGCAGCGAAAGCACCCGCAGCTCAACCTCCAGCTGAGACCAAAGAACAAGCTCAGGAGGAGCTGAGATACCCGTCTCTGACAAAGAGACAGAGAGTCGAAGCCACGCAGCAATACCGGACGAAGTATGAGCCGGCAAAAGAAACAGAAGGAGCTAGCACTTCAGGCTACAGCATAGTGGATGAGCTAAAGAGGACTCCCGCAAGGATAAGCATGTATGATGCTCTTCTGCTCCCAGGGCAAGTTGATCTGCTGCAGGAATCTTTGAAGAGCATGAAATATGGCAAGCAGATACAACCTGCTGTTCTGGTTCAACCCCTGACAGTCTCCGCCACTGGGAAGAACAGACCACCTCCCTTCTATCTGTCATTACGGATGCAAGGGTATATCGTACACAACTTCATGGTGGATTCTGGTGCCTCCACGACTGTTATGCCGAGAGCTGTCTGCGACGAAATCGGGATGGAGTATACAAGCAACAGCCAAGGTGTGCTGCAACTAGACGACACCCTTGTCAAGACAATCAGTGTCATTAAAGATATCCCGATCCGGCTGCACAAAGCTCTTGACATAGTGGTCATTCAAGAAGTCGTGGTTGTCGACTTGGAACCCTACTTCAGCATGTGTCTCTCCAGGGAGTTCACTGCGAAGCTGGGTGGGTATCTGTCTCTGGATTACTCGCATATGGAAGTGCCCTTCAAAGGAAGGAGACTAAAGATCTACAACGAGAAGCCTTCCACATTTCTAGTGGAGAAGATACCCGGAGAAGAGTCGCAGGACTGCATGGTTCAGCTAATAGAGGAAGAACCGGTGGTGGTAGAAATGACAGAGCAAGGTCTTGAGCTGGTTCAAGTGGAGGATGAGTTCTCCTTGCTGGATTTCAATGCCATGATCGAGACTGAACAAGGCTGGTACACCGTCATTCAACTTGAGAGGCTTGACCAGTCAGCCAAGAAAGAAGTAGGACCTGCACCAGAAAAGCTATGGCAGCTCTTCTTTGATGGTACCCGATGCAAAAATGGCGCCGGTGCAGGCATACTCCTGGTTTCCTCGTCCGAGATCCAGAAGGACTACACCTACAGGCTGGCTTGGGTTTGAGAAAAGCGGAGTACGAAGCCCTGTGCTTGGGTTTGAGAAAAGTGGAGAGGCTGGGGAGAAAGCATCTGCAGATCTTTGGTGACTCAGAGCTGGTGTGCAACCAGATTACGAACAAGTGCGCCTCCAAGAAGCATTATCTCAAGGCGTACCGTAATCGGGTTTGGGACCTGATGGAGTCATTCGACTCATTGAATGTCAAAGCCATATCACGTGAGAAAAACAAGCACGCTGACATTCTGGCGTCTGTTGGAGCCAGGTACGTTCCGGCTGATGACACTGTCCAGAAGCCGAAGCCGGTTCGTACCATCTACATGCCTTCCGTGCTCGATAAAGACACCCACCGGCGTGTGTTTGATCGTGACGAGGAGATCGTCACTTTTTTGGTTACCGAAGCATGTACAATCGAAGGTAGAGAGCCTGATGACGAGCAATATGAGGGGTTGATACAGTTAAAGAATAATCATGTCCCAAAAGGACTGATTACACTAGAAAGTCTCTTTGATCAGAATGACAGAGCGATATCACACAGGATCAAAGTAGACCCCAAGCAGTACGTCGACCTGGAGCTTGAACCTGGAAAGACAATCAAGGTCGGAACGGACTGCACCGAAGAGGAACTCAAACAGATCAGATCATTGTGCGGAGAGTTCCCCGATATAGTAGCCTGGTGCTACCAGGACTTGAAGGGGTATGACAGACAGATAATCCAACATACCATTGAGCTAGAAGATGGTGCGAAACCATTCCGGCAGAAGCAGAGGGTTGTAAACCCGAAGATTGAAGCCATGATGAAAGCCGAGCTCTTGAAAATGCTGGAAGCCAAGATAATCTACCCCATCAAGCATTCATCCTGGGTTGCGAACTTAGTCCCCGTGAGGAAGAAGAACGGAGACATTCGTCTCTGCGTAGATTTCAGAAATCTAAACCAGGCCTCACTAAAGGACCATTACCCGCTTCCCCAAATCGATCAGATCCTCCACATAGTTGCTGGAGCGCAGAGATTCTCCCTCTTAGACGACTTTTCTGGGTACAACCAGATCTGGGTCAAAGATGAGGACCAACATAAGACAACGTTCACCACCAAATGGGGAACGTTCGCCTATCAGCGCATGCCTTTCGGCTTGTCCAATGCTGGCGCCACGTTCTAGAGAGCCATGGACCTGGCCTTCCGAGAGCTGCTTAAGAAGATCATTGTCATCTACTTGGATGACATGACTGTATTCTCTCACAGACGAGAGGACCATGCTTCCCACCTGCGGCAGATATTTGAGAGATGTCGTGAATTCGGCATTTCCATTAACCCAAAGAAATCAGTCTTCGCGGTAAGAGAAGGTAAGCTGCTGGGACATGTCATCTCCGAGAAAGGCCTTGCAGTGGATCCTGACAGAGCCGAAGCTCTCCTCCGCTTGCCCGCCCCAGTCGACAAGAAGGGGCTACAGTCCTTCTTCGGCCAGATCAACTTCGTAAGGAAGTTCATACCGGACTTTGCACAAGTGATCAAACCCATGGCCGAACTGCTGAAAAAGAATGCCGAATTCCTATGGACTGACGAGAGGAGGCAGGCCTTCGAGGAGATCAAGGCCAGAATTGCACAAGCTCCGGTGTTGATAAACCCGGATTATTCCAAGGACTTCATCCTGTACGTGGTGGGAGAACCCGAGAGTTACGCCGCAGTCCTGACTCTGAAGGGAGATGATGGCGAAAAGCGCCCCATAGTGTTCTTAAGCCAGGTGATTCAGCCGCACGACGAAAAGTACAATTTTATTGAGCGGCAGGTTCATGCAGTCATGAAGTCTCTCCGAAAGTTCAGGCACTTCGTCTCCCAGAGCCGTACAACTGTCTTCGTGATACACCCGGACGTCCGGAACTTCATCATACAAGGGGAACCGGGTCACAAGAGAGCAGGATGGATTGCCAAGATCCAGGAGTTCGACATCGAGGTACGACCAACAAAGCTGATCAGAGGCCGAGCCTTGTGCCAGGAGCTGGCCCGAAGCGCTGCAGCCGAGATATCTGCCTGTAAGTGGGAAGATCCGACAACAACCACCAACCTAGCCAACTCCTTATCAGAGGAAAGTGACTGGACAGATGACCTGGTGAGGTATTTCTGCATCCGGGAGATGTCCAGATCACTTCAATGCCTCACAAAGGAGGAGGTTTCGGCTAAATGCCTTGAAATATACTCTTTGCCCCGAGGGGCTCTACTTCAAGAACATTGACGGCATCCTGTTGCGATGCGTCAAGAAAACCGACCAACCCAGGGTCCTTGGAGAATTTCACTCCGGGATGCCTGGAGGACACCATTCTGGAAGGCCTACGGCCTTGAAAATCATCAGAGTTGGGTACTATTGGCCCACTCTCTTCACTAACGCACATGCGGTCTGTGTAAAATGTGATAAATGCCAGAGATTTGCTGGCAGAAACAGAAAAGCACCTCTGTCCCTCCAACCAATTCAGGCCGAGAATCCGTTTTAGCAATGGGGTCTGGACTTCATTGGGGTCATTACGCCTAACTCTGCAGCGGGGCACAAGTTTATTGTTACCGCCATCGATTACTTCACTAGGTGGGCAGAGGCGATCCCCACGAAGAATGCGGACCAGGAAACGGTCATTGGGTTCCTCGAGAGCCTTATCACCCGTTTCGGGGTCCCAGAGTCAATAGTGACGGACAACGGTCCGGGGTTCGCAGGCGCTGTACTCACGGAGTACACCAACAAGTACGACATCTATCACAAGATGTCTTCTAACTACTACCCGCAGGGGAACGGCCTGGCCGAGTCCACCAACAAGAATCTACTGAAAATCGTCAGAAGGACAGTAGAGAAGATCAAGAGGACTTGGCACCTACTCTTGAATCGGGCGCTGTGGGCGGATAGAATATCCTTCAAGAAGTCTATCAAGACATCCCCCTATGCGCTCGTGTATGGCAAGGAGGCAGTCCTGCCAACCCACATAGAAATTCCCGCGCTTTGGATGTTGGATGAAGAGAGAGGCAACGGGGATCCAGTGGACGCCAGACTGTGCCAGCTGCTGCAGTTAGAAGAAGAAAGAGAAAAAGCATACCAGGCCTTCACTAAATACGCTGAAGCGACCCAAGGCTGGTTTGCAAAAGGCACCACCGCCCGAGTTTTCAAAATCGGGGACCTGGTGCTGAAATGGGACTCACTGAAGGCAAAGCCGGGCAATTACGACAAATTTGACGCCCTCTGGGAGGGTCCCTATCAGATTTCCCGGGTGAACCAATTTAATGCATTCATGCTCCGGGACATGGAGGGACAACTTCTCCCCATTCTCGTCAATGGTTTCCACCTCAATATTTATCACCGCTGAAGGCACCCAATGGGTCCTTCCTTGTACAGTTTTCCTTTTTGCGTTTTAGTTTTTCTGAATGTATATATTTATTTCAGCATTTCAGTTGTTAGTTTTCAAGAGCCCGAGAAAAACTTAAAGCAAATCCCGACTTCGCAGCGAAGTCGGGTATTGCTCCTTGGATCGTGCGAAGTTTGAGAGAAAGCAGCCGACAAAAAGGGGCAAGAATTTGTCTAAGTGCTGGATGCGCAACCCGACTTCGCAGCGAAGTCGGGCTGCGCACCGTCTTGGGAGCGCAGTCGGGGAGCAGGAAGGAAAAAATGGCTAAGTGTCAAATCAGACTGCGCAACTTTTCGGGGCGAAGTCTGACTGCGCAGTCAAAACTGGGCAAAGTCGGAGTGCGCTCATTTTCTGGCGAAGTCCGAGTGCGCCCTCAATTTTGGGCGCCCCGGAATGACCTATCATAGGAAACGTAAAAAATTCTAAGTGTGGGCTCAGAGCGCAGTACAACACAGTGCGAAGTTGGGTCCTGGGCCAGAAAATTCTCCCTCAAAAGGTTTGCCCAGGCGGCGGCTATGACGTCATCAAAGGCACGAAGTCCGAAAAAGTTTTAGTGGTTGCGCAACTTTCAAAAATGATGTCACTAAGAAAGCATGGCGCGTTTGGACCAACTGCAACTAGGGTGCGCTTTTCAAGATTAAACCCATGCACAACCGCCAAAGTATCATAACGCTTCCACCAACTTCAAGTTAACCACCTTAACTTCCTCCCTCGCGCCATTAATGCTGCAATCCTTGCCTAGAAAAAGGGCCCTGGCATACTCAGAAAATTCAGATTGTCGAGCTGACTCCGAGACTGCAAAGCGCAGAACTGAGAAATCAGAAGCCGTAATTCTCTGTCGCTGCCAATTCTAAAAAAGAAAATGGACAAGGGGAAAGCGCCAGTGCATGCGCAATCCAGCGACGAAGGGCGCGAAGCTGAGGAACAGACTGAATCAAGCGCTCATGAGAGCGAAGTGCCGCAGGAGCAGAAAAAGAAAACCCGGACGAAGAGAAGTCAAGGGCAAATTCCACCGCCACCCGTCAATCACCTAGCCGGGTACAGAGACGACTCGTTTTCCATCAGCCTCACCAAGCTGCGACCGAATATAGGAAAGTGGGCAGACAAGGTTTCGCCCTCACACCATGTCGGGGCTGCGTATAAATCGAACCTATACTGGTTCTTATGCCCTCCTACTCACCAGTGCCCGGAGCTGATTGAATCAATCGTAGAATATTACAAGCCAGCTGCCCGACAAGTCTGCGACAAGGGAAGAGTGCTGTTCACACTCTTCAGGGAGAGCGTCCAGCCAGCTTTCGCCCCAGGGCTTCAGTACGAACCCGGCGCGATTGTCAGAAGGATTAATCTGGATGAACAGACGGGCAGATTCACGCAGACTAAGCGGATGAGAGAATTCCTCAACTCAGAGCTGAAGACGCCGCTGGCAGCTGGACAGTGGATGACAGGCCCCATACCCCTGGACAGGTTCGAGAACAAATATATATACATCATCCTGGCATGGGTACTCGACTGCGATTCTGACAAAGTGGTACTTCCATACCAGCTGGCGCTGGCATAATGTATCCTGCATGGGGAATTTTACGACTCCACGGCGCAAAAGAGTGGGAAGCGCCCTATTTTCTTCGACTGGGTAGACTGGCTGGCGTACGCCATTCATTCAAACCTAGTCAGGCTGCAGCAGACAGAAGACAACGGATTTCCGGTTTTGCTCCTTCCTCGCATGGCTGTGCCTGTACCACATGCACTACCGGATCAGAGTTCCTGACTTGAAGAAGGTGAACGAAAAAGGAGAGCCGCTGCCCGTGTACGAATGGACCGAGATCCTATACAGGAAAGGGTCATTCTATGAGTTTAATTTTAAATTTCCGTGCATGGTCCTGGGGCTGTTCAATCGGAAGGCATCCTGCCCGTCGGAAGTCATGACAAGCTATCTGAGGAAGCACAAGTACGGGAACACCTTCCGGCTGACGCAGGGAATTGTGGTCAGAATTTATGGATTCAAGGGGAAGCCGTTCCTGCTGCCCTACTTCTGCAATGACCACCAGTTCGGGATGGAGATTGCGCGACAGATGGACTATGTCGAAGAAGAGTGCAGCTAGGGCAAAAAGAAAGGCCATATTTTTCAGTATCCTATTACCTGGGCGAATACCCGAGTGAACGAGATCGGACAACTCGTCTACCTCGAACGGGAACTCATCGACATGGGTCTGATAATGCTTCCTCAGCGCTGGAAATATGACCCGATTGGGGTCAGGGGTAAATTTGCACACATCTGCCCCCGAGCGGAGATCATGCAGGAAAGGGGCAACAGAACAGGCGTAGACCTGGAATGGCACATCGAGCAGATGCAATCATGGCCTCCATGGCATGATTTTTACTGCGAATAGGTGACGTATGACCCAGAGTGAAACCCGAATCACCGGTTAGATTCAGCGGGCTTCAAAAAATTCCTCGCCAAGGTGGTGCCCCTCAACTGGCAAAAGGACAAAATCGTTGAATGCTGGAAGATGAGATGCCGCACGCAGCACGACAAATCCAACCGGAAAACGCTGGCCGTTGATGATGAGTTTTCGGCCCTATATGATCAATACGATGACATGTGGCGGCCTTTCGAATTTCGAAATTGCGTTCCCCGAGGCGCAAGGAAAAGATATACAAGGAGGTCCCCCTCCCAGCAATTGCCTACTTCCGCAACTTCCAGCGCAACGCCGACAAACAGTCAAGTGGGCCCAATGCAGCCTTCAGCTCCTGAAGCAGCACCCGAAAGGGCGCAAGGGTCAGAGAAGTCAACTCCTGAGGTGGCCCCCCAAGCAGAAAAAGCGCCAGCACAACCAGCTAGCAGATCGGCCACGGCAGGCATCCTCCCAGTTAGACCCAGGTACAAGTTTACCATGGGGACATCGCTGCCTGCAGCCCCAACATCCTCTCCGTCCTTTGAAACAGCCGCGGTGCTGGAAGAAAAGAAGAAGAGTGAAAGGGCCAAATGGCCTAAGGAATCTGTACAGCAGCCGGCCGTAGCGTAGACAGGGACAGCCGTGCCAGAAATCGTCTCACTAGACAGCCCTGAAGCAGAAGCAGACACTTGGGCTGCAGGCGTCCTCCAAGCAGTGGCTCAGGCGGAGCCCGCAGGTACGTCCACTTCTCCGCTCCCCAAAGTCCCAGTCGGCCCTGCCATAACGCCGTCCCCCATCGCATCAGGGCAAGCCGTAGTTGCATCTTCATCTTCCCAGACTGTCCAAACATCCCACAACCCCCATTCCTTCGACCAGTTCGCCCAGGACCCTAACGCCTTCCAGTCCCTCAGCCAAACCCTGGAACCCTCGCCTGCGGCCAGTGTCGAAGCTACACATACATCGCCGCGCCGCTCACCTCATATGTTGAAAACCCTGCCAACGCCGTCCACTCAGCCGCTCGCTTCCCTTAGGACCCGGTCGCCCTTAAAAGCAACCACTCCTTCTGGAATACCTCCTGCTTCGCTGTTTGCAGGAAAAATGCCACGACAGGACCAGATGCTGGAAGACCTCGACTTCATGCAGATCGTAGATGACCAGCCTCTGGCAGCAAGAGCCGCAGGGGGTTCCGCCTCTTTCCTTCAGGGCGTCAAGCGTAGAAGGGCCGAGGAAATAGCTGCCCTAGTGAAGCGCACCAAGTACGACTTGGACAGGAGGGTGCTCAGAACTGAGAAGCTGGTTCCAAAAGTAAAGAAGCCTCTCCGGGAGATGACCGAGGAGGACTACGAGCATCAAGTCAAGGAGAAGAGCTTTGATGACATCAACGAGGAATACGAAATCAACGGTATTCGTCGTAGAACACATAATCTCCTTGTCAAGCGACTTGAGAATCAGGAGGCGTTGTTTCAGCTGCAGAATACTTCGAGGCAGCTGGAGGAAGATCTGGCTAGGGCCACCGCGCAGCTGGGGTCTGCACAGTAGGAGATTGATGAACTGAAAGCCCAGCTGGCCGCCTCTCAGCAGGAGGCCGCAGCGCAAAAACAGACAGCCGAACAGCTGTTAGAGGAGAAAAAGGCAACACTGGAGCAGGTCTCTCAGCTCCAGGATTCATTGAAACAGGCTCTGTCGCAGCTTGACGAGAAAACATCACAGACGGTGGCCTTTTCAAAGAATAAGGTTAAGGAGATGCGGGCTGGTCTGCTGCAGGGATGCAGGCCCAACGTTGTCAGATCTATATCGGTCCTGGATTTCGCATCCAGGATCCAAGAGGTGTCTGCCCAGGGAAAGCCTGTGGTAGAGGAGGCCGAACACCAAGCGAGGCAGTGGCTGGACTTGGCTATGAAACTTGAGGAGTATGAGCGCAAAGGCCTCCGATTTCCCCCAATGTCCCGACTTGCCTCAGAGTGGGCAGATGCAAGGGTAACCTTGCACATTTATTTTGATAAAACAGAGAAAATAAGGGCCGCCAGGAAGATGCTGGACTCATTAGACCACGAAATGAGCATTTGCCTGGCCCCCTTCAACACTCTGTCTGAACACGGGTGCCCGAGCTTCGTCGAGAATGGCGAGTTTCTGACCCTGGAGCAGGTGAAACTGAATTGGTTGTCGTTCGAGGCAGACACAACAGAAATTGATAGCTGGACGGAGCCTGTCCAGGAAGCTCAGGTCACTCAGATGGTGTCGAGATACTGCAAAATCAATACCTCCCTCAAAGAGTTGGGAGAAAGATACGACACCATCGACCTGCATGCGGTTGCTGTTTTCAGCGCAGCGCTGAAAGAGGTCAGCGACCTAGGGCCCTTCCAAGAAGCAATCTGGGACCAAGCCAAGGCTGCATAAGATCGCATCCGCGAGCGGGAGGCCGACAGCGAAAACCATTCAGGTTCAGGAGGAGAAATAGAAGAGGCAACTGTTGAAAGTGAACCTGAAGAAGAACAGTTGCTCGGGAAGTAGCCGTTAGAGCAGCGGAAAGCAGGGGAAGGGAGTTCCTCTGCGCCCAAAGGATGAAGGCCTGGTTCTTTGCGTTGAGGCGAGCTCGACACCCTGCGAGCCGCCAGGAATGTTGTCACATTTTGCACGGGGTGCCATGTTTTCAAAAATTGTAAGTATGCTGCTCTTCCTTCCCTCCTCCTCTTTCTTCCCTTTCTCCATTTTTCCCTTCTCCCATTCCTGCAGTTTCATTCCTCCCTTTTCCCTTGTACTTTTCCCCCAGTCAAATTCCCAAAACAGAACAAGTATTCCCTGAAAAATTCTAAGTGTCAGGGCGCAACCCGACTTCGCAGCGAAGTCGGGGTGCGCCCTCAAGTTGGAGCGCACTAGGGGATGCGAAGTGCGAAAGCAGGCTGAAAAGGAGCTGAATTTGTCTAAGTGTGGGAGCGCAACCCGACTTCGCAGCGAAGTCGGGGTGCGCTCTTCTTCCTGCGCGCACTTGGGAAGCAGTGATTGCAGAATTTGGCTAAGTGCTGGAGCGCAACCCGACTTCGCAGCGAAGTCGGGGTGCGCTCCCTTTTTTGTGCGCAGTCCGAACAGCGGTCGAAACAACCAAGTGCCGGTGCGCAACCCGACTTCGCAGCGAAGTCGGGCTGCGCCCTCTGACCGGTGCGCAGTTGGGCAGCATTCATCAAACAAGCCCAGAAATTGGCTAAGGCACGGAGGCCTCCCCAACTGCGCTGTTTCCCACCTGCGCTACTCGATGGTGCCCTGATCCCGAGCGAAGTTGGACAAACTGCCTTTCAAGGCAGACATGTGTTACTCATCAGAATTCGACAAGTTTCCAGCCTCGGGATTCGAACCGAGATGTGACGGGATAAAGGACCAGCATGGACCACATTACCTACGCCAGCTGCCTCCATTTAAGCTGATGTAAAGTTCCATCTACCACAGCTACCCGCATTCCTGCTGACTAGAAGTTTCACCCGACGTGCTGCCACGTAGCTGTACAGCTTTCACGGAGACCTTGCTGCAAGTACAGTCCTCGCCGACAGGAGTCAGCATCAGCAGCTCTGCTGCCGCTTTTGTCAGCTATTGTCCGGTCTGGGACTTTGTGCCCATAATTGTAATCGGGGGGAAACTTGGGCTATAAATAGCCACACCATTTCATTGTAAAAGGGTGGAAGGGGAATATACTGCTAGGGAACCATTGTAGCTATACGTTTGCTTCTGAATGCAAGACACATACTTGGCTCTGCTTACTGTCATCATCTTTTATGTTGCCTCTCCTTGTCATTTCTGCCTCATGTTTCTTATTTCATTGCTTACTGTTATACTGAACTCTGGATTCCAGTATTTGATGATTAAGTATTCCTGGAATGCATAGATAGAGGATACATAGGATGCATGATAGCTGTAGTTTCATTATGTGTTCTGTATAGGACTGCTGTTAGTAGTGGTGATTGATCGTTGCCGTGCTGCTTATTCCCCCCACCCAACTCCAATCACATTTGGATCTCTTTTCGCACTTTATCTCTTTCCTGCACTCTTATCCTAAAACACTAAAAAACCCACAGGAAGCCGGCCTTCTCCGGAGATTGGCACGAAAGGCATTCCTTCCTTCCGGCCTTTCAATCTGGTGGGCGAATCTGGGGCGCATTATACCAAATCCTTTCCTCATGGCAGATTCGTAACCAACAACTTCGTTAATAAAAAAAGTGACGATATCCTCGTCACAGTCAAACACCTGCCAGTGGGTGTCTTTATCAGGCACAGAAGGCCTGTAGATGGTACGAACCGGCTTCGGCTTCTGGACAGTGTCATCAGCCGGAACGTACCTGGCTCCAACAGACTCCAGAATGTCAGCGTGTTTATTCTTCTCACGTGATATGGCTTTGACATTCAACGAGTCGAATGACTCCATCAGGTCCTAGACACGGTTACGATACGCCTTGAGGTAATGCTTCTTGGAGGCGCACTTATTCGTAATCTGGTTGCATACCAGTTCTGAGTCGCCAAAGATCTGCAAATGTTTCACTTCCAGTCTCTCTGCTTTTCTCAAACCTAAGCACAAAGCCTCATACTCCGCAGCATTATTAGTACAGCTCCAAGCCAGCCTATAAGTGGTCTTTCTGGATCCCGGACGGGGAAACCAGAAGTACACCTGCACAAGCGCCATTTTTGCATCGGGCGCCATCAATGAACAACTTCCATAGCTTTTCTGGTGCGGGTTCTATCTCTTTCCTTGCTGACTGGTCAAGTCTTTCAGGCTGGGTTACGGAGTAACAACCTTGCTCAGTCTCAATCATGGCGTTGAAGTCCAGCAAGGAGAACTCATCCTCCACTTTTAACAGCTCAAGGGCTTCTTCTGTCATGTCCACCACTACCAGTTCTTCAGTTGTCAGCTGAACCATGCCATTCTGTGGCTCTTCTCCGGGTATCTTTTCTACTAGAAATGTGGAAGGCTTTTCATTATAGATCTTCAGCCTCCTTCCTTTGAAGGGCACTTCCATATGCAAGTAATCCAGAGACAGATACCCACCCAACTTTGCAGTGAACTCCTTGGAGAGGCACATGCCGAAGTAGGGTTCCAAGTCGACCACAACGACTTCCTGTATGACCACTATGTCGAGGGCTTTATGCAGTCGGATCGGGATATCCTTGATGACACCAACTATCTTGACAAGGGTGTCGTCTAGCTGCAGCACACCTTGGCTGCTCCTTGTGTATTCCATACCGATCTCTTCGCAGACGGCTCTCGGCATGACAGTCGTGGAAGCACCAGAATCCACCATGCAGTTGTGTACTATGTAGCCTTCCATCCGTAATGACAGATAAAAAGGAGGTGGCCTGTTTTTCCCGTTGATAGAAACTGTCAGGGGCTGAGCTAACACAGCAGGCTGTGTTGGCTTCCCGTCTTTTATGTTTTCAAAGATTCCTGCTGCAGATCAACTTGCCCTAGGAGCAGAAGAGCCTCGTACATGCTTATCTTCGTAGGGGTCCTCTTTAGCTCGTCAACTATGTTGTAGGTTGAAGTGCTGGCTCCCTCTATTTCTTTCATAGGCTCATACTTGGTCCGGTATTGTTGCATGGCTTTGACTCTCTATCTCTTCATCAGCGACGGATATCTCAGCTTCTCTTGAGCTTGTTCTTTTGTTTCGGCTGGAGGCTGAGCTGCGGGGGCTTTCACCGTGGGAGCCTTGAGCGCAGGAAACCTTTCTTTGGCTGCAAGAGGCCATAGTGACTTGTCAGGTGGTAGCCCAGCAGGTTGCGCCTTTTCTCTTCTGGCGTATACCTTTAATGGCTTTGCTTGGGCCGTGGCAGCTTCAACGGGCTTTTTGTCTTCCTTGGTCAGGAGCAACGCAGGATCTTTTTCTGGGACGACAAAGTTGCCTTCATTGTCCAGGATCATGTATAACTCATCCTCTATGGCGCTGCCTGCCAGGGTCTGAAGATAATGCTGATGCAGCGTGCACCCTTCTTCTGAGTGTGGATCGTTGCACGTAGAGCACCAGTTAACCTGGTCAGAAGTGCCAGGTTGATCCTCATTGGCAGCATTCCTTGCAGGGGGGTGTCTTTGAGCTTGTGCGGCTTGATCTTTTGTTAGCGCCGGAGGAGGATATGGTCTCCTTGGAAGGAACTCCATCTGGGCTTGCTTCTTCTTCATTATCGTCATATCATTGGACATAGTATGATACCCAGAGGCCAGAGCCCGTACCTCTTGGAGGATTTTATTCTGAATATCATTATCTGCAGGCGCCAACCGGGCCGGCGGAGGTATTGCAGCCAATGGCGGGGGTGCAAAATACGCCGCGTAATGAGGGGGAGCTGGGAGTGCGGGATACTGCGGAGGCGGAGGTGGTGGGTTAGGATAATGAATCTGAGGCGGGCCGTAGGGGTTTATAACTGGTGCTGGATTCCATGGCTGTTGGGGGTGCTGACTTGAGGATGATGGCATCACACCAGAGGCCGATGGATACTAGGACTGAGGAAAATCAGGATAAATGGGGGGCTGCACTCTATGCGGGAGTCTGCCTATGGAGATTATATCTAATTCTGCTTGTTGGGCAGCTTCGTATAGGGTAGGGAAGGAATTGACTCGGGCTATCTTAAGAAGTAGGTAGATATCCGAGTTGAAAGACCTCAAGTAGTAGTGTGCAGCTTGACCTGCCGAAGGTCGCAGTTCGCGAGGTACTCTTTTCCAAGACCTCGCAAACCTCATGTTGAAGTTTGGGTGACGTTGGATACTTTTGAACCGATGCAACAGTGAAGAGGGATCGACAGACTTGTTGCATCCTTTTACAAGCCTGCCTGCCAACTGAGGCCACCTCGTGATAGATCCTTTTAGCAAAGATCTCCACCAATAGAGAAGCTTCCCCCTTAGGGAAAGAGCCAGTAGACGGGTCTTGACACTCTCATATGTAATAGAGTGTAGCGCAGCCAAGGCCAGAATGTCCTGGATGTGTTCATATGCTGTTTTGCCGTAGCCATCATAAGTAGGGATGGCCTTCAAGGCGGCGGGGGGTACAACCTCTTGTCCAACTAGGGCCAAGGGCCCCGTGGAGTCGACTGCAGGGAAGAGGTCGTCATCATTTTGCTAAGCAGCCATGTCTTCTTCCCCTCCGGTCGTGTACTCGGTATCGCTGCCGTCTGAAGATGTAGGTTGCTCTTCAACTTCGGCCTCTTCGATCTCGGTTTCGGATTCGTCTATGCGAGCTCGGTAGTCGGCCAGCCTTACACGCACTCCCGGAGCGTTGATGTCAATTTCGTAGAGATCAGGCTGGTTTCCCGTATTCCTTGCTCTCCACCTTCTTGTATGCATGAAGGCGCTTGGACCGGTCTCACGGACTCAGAGAATATTCAGGTACTTGCAAAGTCGCTAGGTGTTCTGATTTTAACAGTAATGAAGCGAACACCGATGCTTCGATTCTGTTTTGGGTGGGAAACTTTCGTGTCCCACCGGACGTGCTAGAGAAATTGTTGGTTATGAATCTGCCACTAGGATAGGTTTTAATGCAATGCGCCCTAGATTCGCCCAGCAGATTGAAAGGACGGAAGGAAGGAATGCCTTCCGTGCCAATCCCCGGAGAAGGCCGAGTTCCTATATGTTTTCTCAGATTGTTTTAAGCGCAAAGTGCTGGAAAGAAATTAAATGAGGAAAGAAATATAAATGTGATTTACGTTGGGTGGGGAGGATAAGCAACACAACAACTATCAATCACTGCTACTAACAGCAATTAAATACAAAATACATTACAAAAACTACTGATGTTATTCATCCTATGTATCCTCTAACTATGCATTCCAGGAATACTTAATCATCAAATACCGATATCCAGATAGCAGAATAACAGTAAGCAATAACATAAGCAACATGAGGCAGAAATGCTAAGTAAAGGCAGCATAAAGAACTAGAACAATCAAAAGAGCCAAGTGTATCTTGTATTCAAAAGCAAACATACAGCTACAATGGTTCCCTAGCAGGATATCCCCCTTCCACCCTTTTACAATGGTGTGATGCAGCTATTTATAGTGCAATTCCCCCCCGATTACAACTCTGGGCACAGGATCCCAAACCCGACAATAGCTAACAAAGCTGACAAAAGAGCTGCTGATGTTGACTTCTGCAGACAGGGACTATACTTGCAGTAAGGTCCACCTGAGAACTTGGCAGCTTCATGGCAGTGCGGTTGATGAAACTTTGAGTCAGCTTGAATGCGGGTAGCTGTGGTAGATGAAACTTTGAGTCAGCTTAAATGAGGGTAGTTGCGGTATAATAATTTGGCCCACGCATGTCCTTTTCCTGTCACATCTTCGGCTCGAATCCCGAGGTTGGACACTTGTCAAAATCTGATAAGGGACGAATCTGCCTTGAAAGGCAGTCTCTCTTTTATGTCCGACTTCGCCCGGAATCAAAGCGCAATTAGACAACGCAAGTGGGGAACAGCGCAATTGGTGAGGCCTCCGTGCCTTAAACAGTTTTTGGGCTGCTTGAAACATCCTGCCCAAGTGCGCACAAGTTAGAGGGCGCAGCCCTACTTCGTTGCGAAGTCGGGTTGCACACTCCACACTTAGCCAGTTTTGCTTGCTTGTTCAGACTACGCACAGAAACGAGAGCGCACCCCGACTTCGCTGCGAAGTCGGGGTGCGCTCTGGCACTTAGCCATTTTTCGGGATTCGCTGCTTCCCCA
Source organism: Wollemia nobilis (assembly GCA_028583015.1). Classification (NCBI taxonomy): domain Eukaryota; kingdom Viridiplantae; phylum Streptophyta; class Pinopsida; order Araucariales; family Araucariaceae; genus Wollemia; species Wollemia nobilis. The sequence goes on from JAQPPZ010004030.1 coordinate 72,787, forward strand.
GTGCGCACAGGAACGAGAGCGTACCCCGACTTCGCAGCGAAGTCGAGTTGCGCTCTTGTACTTAGCCAAATTTCGGTCCTTTTCGGTCCTTCTCCGCACTTCGCATTCCCGAGTGCGCTCGAACTTAAGGGCGCACCCCGAATTCACTGCGTTATGCTGCCTTCTGTGCTTGATTCTTTTGTCTGACTTCGTTTGTATACTGAGAAAGCTAAATCCTGCGTTCGGTGTGCGATCGGGGACTGTACCCTGAAACTCGTCTGAAGGATACATAGGAGTTAAAAAACGTCATATTATCTTTCTTTTATGCTGCCTTTTGTGCTTGATTCTTTTGTCTGTCTTCGTTCGCCACACTGAGAAAGCTAAATCCTGCGTCCGGTGTGCGATCGGAGACAATACCCTGAAACTCGCCTGAAGGATACATAGGAAGGTTGATATTGCGTTTCTTTTGTCTGTTCTTGGTGTTCATTGCTTCCATTCAAGTTGTCAGTTAGTGATCGTGCTTCCTGTTCTCTCCCACCTTAAATCACCAATCTCTCTTCCCTTACCCCTTTTTATTTATTTCTCTAACCCTGACTCCTTTTATCTCTTTCCTGCACCCTTATCTCAAAACCCCAAAGTAGTTTAGCATAGGAGCCGACCTTTCTCCGGAGATTGGCACGAGGGGCATCTCTTCCCCTCGACCTTTCAATGTTGGTCCAGGTCTAGGGCGCATACACCTATCCAAATCCTTACCTAGGCAGATCTGATCGCCAACAGTTTTTGGCACGCCCGATGGGACCCAACTGTGTCTGTCTCAGAAAGATCCATAACTAGTTAAGGTCCCATATTTTCAACGCAAAAATCCGACTTCACCGAGGCCAATAGTCCTTACCCATTCTCGGTGCGACCCGGTGAGTCTCACCTGACTAAGTGGTAATGAGAACCGATGCTCTCATTACCAAAATACTCTTAGCATCTGGCGACTCTGTTTACCTGAAAATCTCTAAGTCGTAAAGACCGGTACCTAAACCTTTGCCTTCATGGCAAAAGTCCCCATGTTTTAAGGAAGTCCGAGTTGGTGAATCTCTGGCTTGCCTCCATCTGGCAAAATCACCTGGCGACTCTGACTGAGCTAAAGATCCAGATTTCTTGATCATATGCGCCTTTTTGAAAAGCTGAAAGAAGACGTCTCGGAAAATCAAGGCCACCGCCATAATGGAGAAAGCACGTTATCCTAGTTGGAATGCCCGTACCCCTCTGAACCTTTAGGGTTACCATAAAATTCCTAGAGGCGCCTTGCATACATTGACGAAATATGATGGCACTAAGGGAATGGCCCAAAGGCACCTTGAAGATGTTGCTGCTTTAGCAAACCTCCATAACATAATCCACGAAGATGTCATGGTCAGACTTCTGGTCTTGTCTCTGGAGGGAGAGGCGATGCGGTGGTTCAGACTACTCGAGTATGAAAGCATCCGCTCGTGGGGCGATTTAGCAGGAGCATTAATCAGAACATTTGACAGCTCTCAGGATCCCTTCCAGCTTTTGATGCATCTATTCACCATCATGAGAACACCCCTGGAGAGCATCACAGACTTCAATGTCCGATTTTGCAGAAGTTGGAAGAGTATTCCAGTAGAGATCCAACTGACGCACGCCCAAGCCCACCTCTTCTATGTTCGGGCCTTTCACCCGGACATACGCCTTCTCTTACTACAATCAGGTGAACGAAGATTTCCTCAAATATTTGAGGAAGCAGTACGAGCAGAGCAGCTCTTGTTCCTATCTGGAAAGTGGTAGTGGGGAGAAAACCCATCACTTTCTCCAATATTCGCTGCTCCTGACCATCCTGCGCAGTATTCATCGTGGCAGACTCCTCGTACTGAGCAGAGGTCTGAGATGCAGTCATTCGGAGCTCAAGAAACAAATTTCGCCCAAGCACAACAATGGGAATATGCAAGCTTTGACCCAACAATGAACAATATGGCTGCTTGCAATCTCCATCAGGAGGTTGGCCAAGGAGAGCAATCTCAAGCGGAAAGGCCTGAGAACGAAGAAGACACATATTTGCGCCCCTTTTGTATCCCAAGGGGCAAGACGCAAGTACTCAGTCAGAATCCGTTAAGCGTGTCTCAAGAAGCAGAAGAAGAAGGAGAACCAGCTGCGGAAGCGCTCCCAGAGGGAGTAAGAGGAGAAGGGTCTGGAGGTGACTCTGGCCCAATGGATCAACGCTAAGGGTTCTCCCACCGAGACGAGCTCGTTGCCCCGCGAGCCGCCAAGAATGTTGACAGTTTTGTCACATTGCACAAGGGGTAAAAAAGAAATCAAAAGTTTTGTACAGTGTTTTGTAAAGTTTTTCTTTGTTGTTTTTATTTTGTAAAAGTTGCAGCAATTTTGGCTTTCCCTGCCACCCCCTTGTACATAAAATGAAAGAAAAGAGTTTCGCTGCCGAGCAAGCTAAAGAAAATAGCTTCGCCGAAAGAAAACGAGGAGAGCTTCGCACTCGAGACAATTCCAACACTACTTTGGGTGAAAATGTTGCGAAGTAGTTTTGCCGAAGAAGAATGCAAGAGGGCCGATAGAAGGAGCTTCGGGCCCGAAACATTTCGAACCACTGCCTCGGGCGGAGGTCGTCCGAAGCGGCATTCAGAAGAACAACTTCGCCGAAGAAGAAAAGTCTAGGCCGCGGTTCAAGTTTGACTAAGGTAAAAGGACTTTGGACTCGAAGTGTTTCCAGCAATTACTTCGGCTAAGGGACCAGTGAAGCAGAACCCGAAGAAGCATTGAAGATTACTTCGCCAGGAAGTTGCCGAAACATCTACTTCGGGCCTCATCATCACCGAACCATTTCTACTTCGGTGGAAACCATAGCGAAGCATCCGCTTCGGCTAGTTTTCGACCGAAGCATTCTCAACCGAAGTACTGGCAGCCGAGAGGAGCGAAACATTTTGAAGACAGGAATGTGTTTCGGCCAAAATCTCCCCGAACCACAATTTTGAACAAGGATCGCCGTGAAGCCCTTCTGCAAGACATCAGCGAAGCATTTGTGACAAAGATGAAATCTGTTTCGGCACCCATAAACACCGAAGCATTTTTGCGAAGCCCCGTTTTGCGAAGTGCGAATCAAAAGGGAGTTATTGCTTCGGCCCGAATCCATTGCATCCAAGCGTCCAGCGAAGCACATCCACGGGCACGCGTTCCAAGCCGGGTATTTTCCCGAGGCGATCAAGTGCCTCATAAATGCGTTTTTCGTGCCCGATAAGCCCGCCGCTCATTTTTGGCAATTGGAAACGAAACATCAGTCCCTGAAGGCGAACCCAGCAAGCATGGCGACCACTCGAGCACCGCATCCAGAAGCTAAGGACGCTCAGACGGCTCATCAATGCGTCTTTCCACGGTTGACCCGGTCTTAGTTGCCAGTTTTGGTAACGGATTTGAGAGCTCGATCACGAGAGCCGAGGGAGGCCGAATTTTTAGAGCTCGAGGGAGTACTTCGCCAGCCTGTGTAATTAAGATTCAGAGGGTCGAGTCCTCTATAAAAACCCAGGCATTGTAATGGAAAAGGGGGGGGAACTATCTGCTAAGAAAGCTCTTGTAACTTGATGTCCTGCGATCAATACTAAAGAGCTTTGAGGTCCATTTCTCTCTTTTATGCTGCCTTCTGTGCTTGATTCTTTTGTTAGTCTTCGTTTGTATACTGAGAAAGCTGAATCCTGCGTCCGGTGTGCGATCGGGGACTGTACCTTGAAACTCGTCTGAAGGATACATAGGAGCTAAAAAACGTCATATTAGCTTTCTTTTATGCTGCCTTCTGTGCTTGATTCTTTTGTCTGTCTTTGTTCGCCACACTGAGAAAGCTGAATCATGCGTCCGGTGTGCGATCGGGGACGGTACCCTGAAACTCGCCTGAAGGATACATAGGAAGGTTGATATTGCGTTTCTTTCGTCTGTTCTTGGTGTTCATTGCTTCCATTCAAGTTGTCAGTTAGTGATCGTGCTTCCTGTTCTCTCCCACCTTAAATCACCAATCTCTCTTCCCTTACCCCTTTTTATTTATTTCTCTAACCCTGACTCCTTTTATCTCTTTCCTGCACCCTTATCTCAAAACCCCAAAGTAGTTTAGCATAGGAGCCGACCTTTTTCCGGAGATTGGCACGAGGGGCATCTCTTCCCCTCGACCTTTCAATGTTGGTCCAGGTCTAGGGCGCATACACCTATCCAAATCCTTACCTAGGCAGATCTGATCGCCAACAGTTTTTGGCACGCCCGGTGGGACCCAACTGTGTCTGTCTCAGAAAGATCCATAACCAGTTAAGGTCCCATATTTTCAACGCAAAAATCCGACTTCACCGGGGCCAATAGTCCTTACCCGTTCCCGGTGCGACCCGGTCATTCTCACCTGACTAAGTGGTAATGAGAACCGATGCTCTCATTACCGAAAGACTCTTAGCATCTGGCGACTCTGTTTACCCGAAAATCTCTAAGTCGTAAAGACCGGTACCTAAACCTTTGCCTTCTTGGCAAAAGTCCCCATGTTTTAAGGAAGTCCGAGTTGGTGAATCTCTGGCTTGCCTCCATCTGGCAAAATCACCTGGCGACTTTGACTGAGCTAAAGATCCAGATTTCTTGATCATAGGTGCCTTTTTGAAAAGCTGAAAGAAGACATCTCGGAAAATCAAGGCCACCGCCATAATGGAGAAAGCACGTTATCCTAGTAGGAATGCCCGTACCCCTCTGAACCTTCAGGGTTACCATAAAATTCCTAGAGGCGCCTTGCATACATTGACGAAATATGATGGCACTAAGGGAATGGCCCAAAGGCACCTTGAAGATGTTGCTACTTTAGCAAACCTCCATAAGTTATGTCCTTTGGAAGTTTGCCCATTTATGTACTCACAAAACTGCCAAAACATTTCAAATTCAAATGTGAAGCTTGTGAGAGACGACAACCTCTTCCAGGGACATTGGCTTCGGGGTTGCAAGATTACCCTCAGGTCAATCTGGGCATTTCCACACAGGGATTGCAGTTGGACTTCAATTTTAAGGACTTTTGGAGTTGGGTTACCACACAGGGTCATTCAGAGATTATACACGGAATATTTGGAGTTGGGACACCACACAGTATTCACATCAAAAGGGCTGAGCCTTCATCATCATTTATAGAGTACAGAGCAGCTAGGGTTTCATCAGCATTTGAGGTATTTGCATTGTAATTTGTGCCCTAGTTTTGATATAAGAATAAAACAATATTTTCGAGAATTTTGGATTGCTTTGTGTTTGTGATTTTGTATATCAAAAATTAACGAAAAAGGTTAAGAATTGGTAAACCCCTAGAGAACTAGATAGGGAGGGTTATTACAGTGGTGTCAGAGCTGGTTTTTCCTGCTAGCCTGTTCAGGGTTTGCTGAAAAATTTCAGATATGATTTCAGTATTGTGTGAAAAAAACTAAAAAAAAATTCAGCAACCGTGAGTATTTTTCAGACTTGGAATTTAGGGTTTGGTTGCCGTTTTCAAATCTAGGGTTTCCAGTTTCTGTGTATTGGTGATTTGAATACCCATTTGGTTGATTTGGGCTTTAAGAGTTCTGGGTATTGTTAATTTAGAGCAAGTCTATTCTGCCAGCCTGTGGAAGCCTAATTAATTTTCAAATTCATGGAGTCTTATAATGATTGGTCTAGGAGACAACGTGAATTGGATAGGACTCAGAGTGATACAAAAATCCATCAGTCAATTAACTGCTATGATGACAAGTTCTCCACCCACAATTCTTCCTAAGGTAAAGGTTGAGCCTACAATCATTGAATTATTTGATCAGTTCCAGCAAGAGTGGAGGGCTCATGATGATGATTTTCGTGCCCTTATGTATAATGAAGATTATATTGATATGCGTATGAGGCAACAACCCAATGGAAATGAAAAAATGAACCTTCTTGAGAAGATCAAAAATTCGAAACACAATGAAGAGCCTGTTGTCCCAGAAAAGTTGGAGAAGCCAGTTGATAGTGACGTAGATTCCCAATCAGCTCATGATGATATTCACCCATCACATTTTAATGGTGACAATTCAGAAGAACTTGGGTTGGATATTCACACTGAACCCATTATGATGCATGCACCGGATAACTATATCTTCTTCGGAGATTTGCAGAGTGAGCTGAATATGGAATCAGTTATGCATGATACACTTGATGGTGTTGTTACAGGTTACGTGGCAACCCCTTCTGATGAAGACAGGCATGATTTTTCAGATCATAACACAGTTGAGGTTGTTGCTGATTTTAAATCAGCTTATGATGATATTTCATCTCACCAGGACAGCCATGAAAATTCAATGCATGATGAGTCTAGTGCTGATTTACAAAATTTGAAGGCAGCCTTAGAAACTATGAAGTCAAACTTCATGAGCAGTCTTGCAGACAGAGATCACTATGCCAAGCTTGTCGAAGAGACCCTTAGTGCATACAGGAGCAAAGAAGAAGAAGTCAATCAGCTAACTGAAGAGCTTGAGTGGACTAGAAGCTCTTTGTCAGAGGCACACTTTTCATTGCATGAGACAGATTTGAAACTCAATTTTGTTTTAGAATCTACTGAACAGCTGAATCGAGAGAGAGCCAGGAAGATTGGGCAGATTGTTGACGAACTAGATTGCATTCAGGAGGACTATGACTTATCACATTGTCCCATGAAAACAGATTACACAATTTCGGATCAGTGGATTGGCTGTGATAAGCACGAGAGTGTTAATAATTTCTCATTGATTGACAATCCGCTGTATGAGATGGATCATGATACATCTTTTGATAATCCTCTTTTTGAGATGAAGAGTGTTGATTCTTTTCCTGTGATAGATCATGAGGAGTTTGAGACAGGGTGTCTATTTCGACATGAGTCTCAGAATGATTTCATGAGCATTTTCCAGCCTAATCAGGATGATCGGGGATTGCGTTCTCTTACCCAGGATCGTATGTTTGCCTTGATGGGCATCGAGGGCGATGGTAGGAGCATTATATGGGTGATAGTTGATCATGGGTATGAGAGATATGCTGCTGTTCGCTTTTTGGGCAGCCATAACATTTACTTGATGGAGATTGGTCAGCAGTTTGGTTGGCATTACATGGAGTATGTTACTTCTTATTTGAACACAGTGCCCTCTCAAGGGGTCAGTTTAATTAGTGAAAGTGCAGAGATAGGCCTGGTTGAGTCACCTATGCATGAGATGTTACTTGGCACAGGGTGCAGTCATAATGGGCATACCAGCTTTGATGGTGAGGCTGAGCTTCTTATTGAGTTGCCGGAGTGGAGTGTGGTTGATCTTTCAGGAATTATACAGATACATTTACACCCTACTTGGTTGAGTATGATGAAGGACATCATATTTCTAGAGGATATTACATTGATTGCAATAGATTGGGCTACATGGGATTATCTGGGAGATTCTAGGGGTGTGAACGTCGAGTTGAGCTGGTTAGGTGATGACTATGGAGGCACTTCCAGCATTGTGTTTGCAATAATCTATGACGTTGATTCCTTCGGTATGTCGTGGTACATGATATTACATCTCAGCTCAGACAGACATGGCAGTGCCAGACTGGAGAGAGATTTCATCATGCTATTGCAGTTGAGACTTCTGCCACATAACCATGTTAGAGGGGTAGTGATGATCAGAGTGGCGCAACGTCAGCGTGGCGATTCCTTTTTGAGGTTTCTATGGGATCTAGGGGATTTGATGTGATCTCAGTCGAGATGTAGCATCTGACTGGAGTATGTGATCTCATTGTCTGCATCTCACTTCTTTAGCATCTTGTCTTCAATTTTTGCTCAAGCCTCCTACAACCTCTTCTCTTTGTTGTACAATATACTATAAGTATATGCTATATAGTAGTGGACATGTACAAAGATAACATCAAATATCTGATATTTGACTCTCATTCGTCATATTCCTCATCATCATCTTCTAGGCCCTCTAGCAGCAAGTCTAATTATGTTCTATTTGTATGCTCTATAGGGATGAAACGGGATTAGAAGTTTTGAAAACTCCTTCAACTAAGGACTTTAAATTTGCTTTCTACAGGATTTTCTATGTATGTCAGTGACTTTATTTTATTATAAAATCATTTTATACTTAAAAGGGGCCATTTTAAGTGACGACTTAAAAAGTCTTTAAGCCTAGGCATAAGGGAGTGAATAAATTAAGGAGAAATAAGGTGGGATTAAAAATTGATAAAATTATATTTGCTCACCCTAAAAGTGATTGTTGGTTACAAATCTGCCATGAGGAAAGGATTTGGTATAATGCGCCCCATATTCGCCCACCAGATTGAAAGGCCGGAAGGAAGGAATTCCTTCCGTGCCAATCTCCGGTGAAGGGCGGCTTCTTGTGGGTTTTAGTGTTTAAGCTAAGAGTGCGGGAAAGAGGTAAATTGCGGAAAGAGAATCCAAATGTGATTGGAGTTGGGTGGGGGGAATAAGCAGCACGACAACGATCAATCACCACTACTAACAGTAGTCCTATACAGAACACATAATGAAACTACAACTATCATTCATCCTATGTATCCTCTATCTATGCATTCCAGGAAATCACCAAATACTGGAGTCCAGAGTTCAGTACAACAGTAAGCAATGAAATAAGAAACTTGAGGCAAAAATGACAAGGAGAGGCAGCATACAAAATGAAGACAGTACGCAGAGCCAAGTATGTATCTTGTATTTAGAAGCAAACGCACAGCTACAATGGTTCCCTAGCAGTATATTCCCCTTCCACCCCCTTACAATGAAATGATGTGGCTATTTATAGCCCAAGTTCCCCCCAATTACAATTACGGGCACAAAGTCCCACGCCAGACAATAGCTGACAAAAGCGGCCGAAGAGTTGCTGATGCTGACTCCTGTCGGCGGGGACTGTACCTGCAGCAAGGTCTCCCTGAAAGCTGTACATGTACGTGGCAGTGTGTCAGGTCAAACCCTTGGTCAGCAGGAATGCGGGTAGCTGTGGTAGATGGAACTTTACATCAGCTTTAAATGGGGGCAGCTGGCGTAGGCAATGCGGCCCATGCTTGTCCTTTATCCCGTCATATCTCGGCTCGAATCCCGAGGCTGGACACTTGTCGGATTCTGATGAGTGACACATGTCTTCCTTGAAAGGCAGTTTGTCCAACTTCGTTCGGAATCAGAGTGCTATCGGGTAGCGCAGGCGGGAAACAACGCAGTTGGGGAGGCCTCCTTGCCTTAGCCAATTTTTGGCTTGCTTGATGAATTTTACCCAACTGCGCACCGGTCAAAGGGCGCAACCCGACTTCGCTGCGAAGTCAGGTTGCGCACCCGTACTTAGCTGATTTTGCCGCTGTTCGGACTGCGCACCAAAAGGGGAGCGCATCCCGATTTCGCTGCGAAGTCGGGTTGCGCTCCAACACTTAGCCGATTTTCTGCACACTGCTTTCCCAAGTGCGCACAGGAAGAAGAGCGCACCCCGACTTCGCTGCGAAGTCGGGTTGCGCTGTGAAGTCGGGTTCCGCTCCAACACTTAGCCGATTTTCTGCACACTGCTTTCCCAGGTGCGCACAGGAAGAAGAGCGCACCCCGACTTCGCTGCGAAGTCGGGTTGCGCTCCCATACTTAGTCAAATTCTGCTCCGTTTCAGCCTGCCTTCGCACTTCGCATCCCCTACTGCGCTCAGACTTGAGGGCGCATCTCGACTTCACTGCGAAGTCGGGTTGCGCCCTGACACTTAGAATTTTTCAAGGGACACTTGCTCAGTTTTGGGAACTTGACTGGGGGAAGTACAAGGGAAAAAAGGGAGGAATGAAACTGCAGGAAAGGGGAAAAGGAAAGATGGAGAAAGGGAGAAAGAGGAGGAGGGAAGGAAGAGCAGCACACTTACAGTTTTTTGAAAACATGGCACCCCATGCAAAATGTGGCAACAGTGACCTAACCCTAGGTCGACCTAAGGAGGAGATAAAATGAGGTTTTGAGTTTGTTTGGAGATATGCGAAGATTATTATTTTTGGAGGACTCTCTGGTAGAGCCATTTACAGAGATTATGGAGCTCGTGAGAGACGACAACCTCTTACAAGGACATTGGCTTCGGGGTTGCAAGATTACCCTGAGGTCAATCTGGGCATTTCCACACAGGGATTGAAGTTGGACTTCAGTGGTAAAGACTTTTGGAGTTGGGTTACCACACAGGGTCATTCAGATATTATACAAGGAATATTTGGAGCTGGACACCACACAGTATTCACATCAAAAGGGCTGAGCCTTCATCATCATTTATAGAGTACGGAGCAGCTAGGGTTTCATCAGCATTTGAGGTATTTGCATTGTAATTTTTGCCCTAGTTTTGATATAAGAATAAAGCAATATTTTCGAGAATTCTGGATTGCTCTGTGTTTGTGATTTTGTATATCAAAAATTCATGAAAAAGGTTAAGAATTGACAAACCCGTAGAGAACTAGATAGGGAGGGTTATTACAGATCCGTCGAACCTTATCTATTTAATTGGAAATGGTATTATGCAAGGGTTAAGCGTTATTGCGTTTTTTTGCCCCATCAAAAAATATTGGAGTTTCAAAGCTCTATAACGTTTATTTGGATTTTCCATTTCATTCAATCCAAGAGTCCCCTGTTTGGGTATGTTGGATGTCCTCCTGTTTGAAATGGATTATCCATGAATTTATTACCCCTTTCTCTCAACCTTTAAGAAACCCTAAGTCCTTATTGTTGAGCCAATGTGTATTGCTACTTTACCACTGTCTTATGCAATTGCCTATAGTCAAAATCAAGCTTCATTCTGCTATTATTTTCTTCCTAAATAGACTATTTTTGTTGTGCAAATTATTCTAAATATGATGAGGGCAGCCCATCATATACTATTATACTTGTCGTCCCCTAGCCATCCCCCAATCGTTTCCTAAAATCGGCTTGCTGTCCCCCGTCGTCAACCCGTTCCCCCGTCCCCAATACTTTTGTAACCTTGATTAAAACCAAATGCAGCAGCCACCCAACTATTGCATTTGAGCTAAAAATTTGAAAATCTAGGTCAAATTTTGAGTTGTTTTTTTCCCTCTTTCACTTCTATTTTTTTTTCTCCTTTTAAGTAAATATTGTTTCTATGTATGTAAGCCTATTTTTCAGTTGTCGATGTTTAAAGTTTAGACCCTAAACCTTAGCTTAAACTTTAAACTAGGGTTTAAGGTTTAGGTTTGTGTTTTTAAGTACTTGTATGTAACTTTGATATTACTTGTTTCCATGTGCAACAATAAAAAAGTTGTCGAAAAGAGATCCAACACAAAAGTATGCAAAGGAAGGGGAAAAGAAAAAGGAAGTTTATTGCAATTTTTGTGGGTCTCTTATTCATGGAGGCATATACCGCCTCAAATTCCATTTGGCAAAGAAAATTGGCAAGGATGTCAAGCCTCATAGGTGTCAGATGAAGTTAGGAATG